>JACEIK010012270.1:0-31605 GCA_018107945.1 Datura stramonium | reverse complement strand
CGATTACGCCATCAAACGTAGTCCAAATTCAAATTAACCTCAGATACCGAGGTATTTAGCAGCAGGGAGCATTCCTACGAATTTAGTTTCGCGAAATTCGTCCGGCAAATCGTCGTGCTACCGGGCTAAGGTAAGTGGAATTGCTCCAAATTAGTGTCAATGTGCTCCAAGCCTTAAAGTGAATATTTCTCCCTTCTAGACTTTCAAGAAATAACAAGTTTTTGAATGTCTTTCAATAAGCCAAAGTTTGGGCTATAAATATATCAAAAGTGACGCTTTCTTTCAGAATATTGGTGTATTTAGTCCTAATTGACATATATGTGAATGCAGTTGGGAGAAATAGCTGTGGTGTATTTAGTCCTAATTGACATATATGTGAATGCGCTTGGGAGAAATAGCCGGAGTACCGACCGAGCTTCGTCCGATAGCCTGACAACTCCGAGGTTAAGGTATGTGTAAAGCCGCTTTCTTCGACAAGTTAGTAACTTTAGCTTAGCATAATACAGGAAACTCCGTAATAGAATTCCCGAGTTGAATATTGAGTTGTGCAAGTTCGCAGAAACTCGTTTTGCGTTGAGCTACACGTATCACCCGAAAGTTAAAGCAAAGCCGCCAAAATGGCGAGTTATCATTTCTGCATCCGCATAGTCAGTATGTGTTTAGCAAGCATGTGTTTTAGAATAATATGACATATATTCGTAATAAAAGTTAAGAAAGAAAATCGCATGCATGTGATAAGATTCTGGCTACAAGATAGCCATGTGCCGCATAGTATCTAAGGCGTATAGCCATACAAATAAAGATGATATCTGGCTACGTGAAGCCATATAGTCGATAGTATCTTGGCTACAGACAGCTACAGTGTTTTACAAAGATCCTGCATTCAAAGATAAAGCAAGATGAGAATTAGCATACCACGTAAAGAGTTCGAATAAGAAACCGAATACGTATAGTATTTTTCACTTTAAACATGCTTGCTATATATGTGTTTATTGATTGTTGAGACTTGATTGTGTCGTGAGGGCACTCCCTTTTGAGCGTCCTCGCCGCCCCGGGTTGATAACTGTGTTGCCCACCGAGAGTGGGCTTACGTCACCCATGGAGTGGCATGCCGTCACCGCATTGACGAAGATGGGATGAAGCTTTCCCCCATATCAAGCCGGGACAAGATTACAAGACGCTTTTCCTCACAGCGCATGCGCCTGTGAACAGATTCCGTATTTAGTTATAGTTACAGACATGGGGGTGATAGAGTGTCCTCCTGACTGCATACGCTTATTTATACGGAGACTAAGTGGCCCAAGTTTTAAGATCCAGGGGCCGGGCAGAGGTGCTCAGGTTAGCGATGAGTGGAGTGACTTATTTTTTGGTTGGTTTTGACCCTGGGTAGGGCATATAGATTAAGAGCTTGATTGATTGGCACCATCCGGGCTTATGGGCGGTTGGTATTGGTTCTTGCTTGCTATATATGTATATATGTATTTATGTGTTATATAGTAGTTGATGACAGCGCATCGCCACGATGACAAAAATGCCCTGCCCTATCGCACAGCAGAAGTCTTATCTCGCTATACGGGCCCCGCGTATCTCGCTATCTCCCGCTATTCGAATTGCGAATATGTTATTTGTATTCGCTGTGTTCAGTTGCTTTGCATACTCAAGCATTCGCCAGATCGATGCTCATTGGGGCGTCGTATTACTTGCTCGCAGTACTCAGACGAGGAGGCGATCCCTCGTGGATTCCGGTGTTCTGCCTATAGAGTCATCAACCCTATTATCCGAGCTCGATATTCAGAGAGGTGTAGCTTATTTTCTTTGTTGTACAAGCATGGGTAGGCGGCCCCGTCCCCACCATTATATCGCATCATAGAGGCTTGCATTGTATTTATATATCTCCGTGGCCGCTGAGCCGGTCGTGAGGCCGTGCGTTGTGTAGCCGTTTAGCATTATTGATTAAGTTGTCCGTGTGGGGCCATTCTCTGATAGTAGTGGTGACCTTGCCACACAGATATGCAGTAGTTCTTTTGTTGAGTTGCAGATAACTAGCATGGTGGCCTTGTCTGCCATATAGTTCCCTTATAAGTATGTTTCGGTCGCCTGAAATCATATTTACATGTGGCTATAGGCCTAGTTTGGCCGGAGGCCGATTTACAACTGCTATATAGCCCATTGCACTGTAAATCTCGAGATAGAGCTAGTCGTGTGCACCAGAGTGCTTAGGCTCACTAAAGCTTAGCAAATTGTGTCCTACTAGGCACGAGGTGCGTCATACTTCTAAGGCGGGGCGTGATGCTGATCTGTGGCTGAAGTCTAAAATAAACATAACATCGAATACACACCGAAGCCGAATACATTTGTTTGTCTAAAAGCCTCTAAACATGATGAGTTGATGAGACAAGACACCAACTAACTCGAACAAGCTAAAAACTAGAAATACATAGTGAAATATGAATAACATGGTACTCGGGAGATGAGGACTCACAACAAGCGTAGGATGCTAACTCTAAAGTTGGTTACGAACGGGCCGTAGCCCTGAGCTGTGTCCCGTATCATGAAATGATACAACATGTAGAGTGTGCGGTCAAGATGTGGAATATACCAAGTATGCAAGGTAAGTGAACTGACATTTAAAAATATATAAAAGCTCATAAGGGATCATAAGAGTGGGACAACATGCTCATAACATAAATATCATACGATAACATAAGGCTCAAGATTTTAAAAATCATTCATAATCCATTCATTACCATAGTAATAAGAGAAACTTAGTAAATCATAACTTGAGCCAAGTTAACATAAACATAACAAAGTATAAAACATGTGGAACAATTAGAGATTTTTATAATCGACATTCTCCATATGAGCACACATGGAGCCCGACCAGAAATCCCTAGTGGAGGGTGTTCGATTTCCTTGCCAAGGGTAGAACTAGTGAAGGGAGTGATATCACACATGAAAGGGCCCATTTGGGCAAAGGGGACAGTCTCAAGGGAGGTCCCATCATGTCCTACGGTGGCACGAGTTCTGAGGATTCGAAGTAAAATCGGCCCCGAACCTACTCGGTGTTAAATACTACTCCCAAAACATATATTGTGCTCATCGTATAATATACATGAGATTCATGGGCTATTTAAATCATGATAATCATACGCATGCTTATAAATATGTGAACTAGCCATGAGGGTAAGCAGTCTGTGAGTCTACTTAAACATAATAAGTAAAATGATAAGGTTCACGCATACTTGTAAATCATGTATAGGCTTTTTAAATCATAAATTCATGATGGGCATTTGAATAAATCCATATTATGACTCATAAATCATGATAGGTGTTTATGAATATCAACAATAGAGGTAAAGATCATAACTCAATTCATCATAGAACATGCATAATTAGGCATAATTTAATAGAATTTGAAATAGATAATTTATAATCGAATTAGTTGTAAAATCTGATCATGATTCGTAAAATATGAGGTAAAACATGAGAAGTAATAACCCATGGATAGATCATTATAATTCCACAAGATTTGAGATAAAACCCCATAAGATTTTAAAACAAAACTTCATGAATTAGAGAGGCTGGGCATGGGGTGTGAACGAGAACACCCACTCATAACCCCACATACTTGGGTATAGCTGGAGTCTTACACTTTCCCCTCGATTGACCAAGAAGAAATTGACAAAAATTGGAAGAGCTAAGGCTTGATCTTCTCTCTAACTCTCTCTAACTTGCATGCATGGGATTTAATGAATTAGGATAGGCTAAATTATCTTAACCATCTTAATGCACTCGAATTAACTTAAAATGACGTGAGTATAGACCTAGAGCATAGGAATGATGAAAATAATTCTTAAAACTTAGCGTAGGGCCAATCGCCGTTAGTCCCCATGAGGGACCTAACGAGTCATTGCCACTATGCACGAAAGTCGTCACTGCAGTTGGGCACACTACCAAATTTCTCCCCGGAACTTGTAATGAGCCATCCTAATGAGTCGCTACTGCTGACCACAACTCGTGGTCACCATTCATCACTTCCACCGCCTCAACCCTAATTCATTATCTTCTTTGATGACCATGAGCCACCCAACGACCAGGATCGACCACGACCGTGGAACCTATCCATTAGGAGCACCGCTCACATTTTCCCTTTTTTAAATTCCTTGGCCACGGCTAACTCCGATAAGTCGTGGGGCTCACTCACGACTCGTGGTCCTGCCCTTGACGAATCCCTTCCAAAAATTCCTTTAAGTCAAGCCGAGCCTACCACGAGTCACCTCACAACTCGTGGTCCACGCCTGCACTGGTGCAAAAATTTTCATATTTCCTCCTCCATTTCTACTCCTAGGTTTGATCTTTGGGCTTCCTGGGTATAAAAATGTCTATTGCTCACATCAAGTTTTTCACGCACTCCAAACATAGGCCTGTAGACGTGAGACACTGGGACAAGGAACCCCGAGAGACTCCAAGATGACCCATGACATGAAGCATACATCTAACTTAACCAAATAAAGCGGAAGACTTAACATAATAACATAGTGGAAGTCTAATTCATAACATGACATCGAACCGAAATTCACTTCATACATGACAAATACACATTAAGCATATAGTTTGAAAAGCTCTAACATATCTCGAGATGGGTTGATGGGACAACGCCCCAACTAACCCAACGAGTCTAGAAAACCGAAAGTACAAGATAATCGGAGATAAGTAGTCTCGAGGGATGAGGACTCACCACCGAAGCCTAATGTTAACTCCGAAGAATCAAGCAACACTAGGCTAAGTCTCTAAGATTAGAGCTCGAATCAAGAAATTATACAACATAGAGTATGCGGTCAAAAGACAGTGAAATGTACCGAGTATGCAAGGCAAAATGGACATTTAAAATATATAAAAGTTCATAAGAGTAGGACAACGTGATCGTAACATAGATATCATGATGCAAACATAAATCTCAAGGTTTTTAAAACATTCGTAAATTATTCATAATCATAATCATAAGAGAAAATCTTTATGAAACATGACTTGAGCCAAAGTATATAATCATAACCATAGATAAATCATGAGGAACAAAGGGGAGATTCTATACCGACATACCCTATATGAGAGCACACATGAAGCTCCGACCCGTAAACCCCTAGTCGGGAGGGTGTTCGTACATTGCCAAGGGTAGAACCATGAAAGAGGTGTGATATCACTCATGAAAATCCCATTCGCAAAAGGGACTGCCTCAAAGAGGTCCATCATGCTCACGTTGGCGCGTAGTTCCGAGACTCCGGCGTATGCTTTAAACCCGAGTCTACTCCTGTATGAGCAAATACTAATCCTAAAACATATATAGTGCTCATAGGTTAATATACATGAGATTCATAGGCTAGTTAAAATCATGATAATCATAAGCATGCTTGAAGTACATGAACTAGCCATGAAAGTAAGGCTCGTGGAGTCGACCACAATCATAAATCATAACCGCGAGGTTCATGCATACTTGTAAAATATGTATATACTTGATATTCATAAATTCATGATGAGAATTTGAGACAAATCATATCATAAGTCATAAATCATAATGGGTTAATGAAAATCAAAATCAAAATAGTATCATAACTTTATTTATCATGAAACATACATAAATGGGCATAGTTTGTAGAAAATTTAAACTTAAATAGTTATAAAATCTGCCCATGATTTGTAAAACATGAAGTTATACATGAGGAAAATTAACCCATAGATAGACTATATGATTTAATAATAATTGGGATAAAACTCATGAATTTTCTGACAGAATTTCATGAATTAGGAGAGAGATTGCGTAGGTGTGAAAAATTCACAAATTCATAATCCTACATACTTGAGAGAATTAGATTTTACAACTCCCTTGATTGCCCAATGAAGAATTAATGCAAAACTTGAAGGAATTAAGCTTGATCACTTCTCTTGGCTTCTAACTTTGCATGCATGAATAGGAATAGCCTAGAAATGAACTTACCCTCTTAATACTCACTATTCATAGTTTAAAATGATGTAGTTTAGGCCTTAGGATCATAGGAATTACGGGAAATCCTTACCACCCACAGAGAGAACTCCGACCGCTAGTCCCAATGAGGGGACAGGACGAGTCGCCCCGAGGCCACAATCCCAGCTACCCAACCATCGACTACACTACCAATATTTCACATAGGGCTCATCACCGGGAACTACACGAAGTCGCTATCAGACCACGACTCGTGGTCACCACTCGTGTTCTCTACTACCAAAACATACTGGCTTATCACGGGGCACACTACGACTTATGGTGAACCCAAAGAATCATGGTGGCCCACCAAGAAGTGCACCGCCCAAGTCCTCCTACCTGTACCT
Organism: Datura stramonium; assembly: GCA_018107945.1. Taxonomy (NCBI): domain Eukaryota; kingdom Viridiplantae; phylum Streptophyta; class Magnoliopsida; order Solanales; family Solanaceae; genus Datura; species Datura stramonium. The sequence goes on along the minus strand of JACEIK010012270.1, from coordinate 25,242 downwards.
CCTCCCTGACCACGACGACTCGCAGTCGTGGGAGCTTCACGACTCGTTGTCATGTCCGTAGGACTCAAAACCATAAATTTCCAACTCAAGTGTAAACCTTTCTCACCCCGAGTCACTTAACGACTCATGGTCAACTCCGACGGGTCATATGAAAACTCGTTCGTGACTCCGGTGCGTAAAATCTTGTTTTCTATTTCAACTCTTGGGTCCGATCTTAGGGCTTGGGGGTATAACATGTTAGAATCTAGGGTATTGGAACTTTTGCTTTAAGTTGAGTTCTAAGACTTGAATACGCTAGACTAATTCTTCCTAAGGTTTCCAGCTGTGTTACTATCCCATTTCTTGCCATTCTCCCGAACATCCAAGAACTATCCCTTGAACCCCGATGTCTATATCCCTATGGCTGAAGAAAATCATAAGAAGACAGCTTGCGATTACTTGTTATCACAACATAAATATAGGCCTCGGATCAAAACACGAGACAAAGAACCCTCAGAGGCTCCAAGCGACCCATCGCATGAACATAACATCTAAGCTCAACATTTTAAATGCGAAAATCTAACATATGACATAGCGGAAGTCTGGAAATCTCGATAAAATCTCAACATCTCAATACATAGCACAATTTGAAATTGAAATATCTCCATGTCTCGATAAGCTTCTACTACACGAAAGTAGAGGGACAAGGCCCCAACCAACTCACTAAAGTCCGAAACTGAAAATACCGAATGTAAATGATAAGAAGGGCCTCAAAAGATGAGGACTCACCAAATCCGACCGGGAGATGCTAACACCGAAGATCTAGATAGCGGCGGAACTGAACCCGAATGTCTCGAACTCCGTATCATGAAATGACATTTATCATACCGTCAAGACATGGAACGTACCGAGTATGAAAGATAAGTAAAATGCTAACTAAGTAAAAATCATGAAATCGTGCACATCATAAAACATGTCATCATAAGATTCTAAGAGTCGGGCTTGCATGCTATTATTCAAACGATGATTTGAACATAACTGAATGACCTAAAGTCAAAAACTTATAATCGTAAGTAAAACTAAACATTTGGTCAAACTCACGAAACATAATATCTTACCTGATGAACATGTATAATCAAATCATGAGGAACAATGACAAATACTGTCATATAATCGACATTACCACGTAGAGTTTACGGGTCTCGACTATGACACTCTTATTGGCAGAGTCATCCAAAGTTTTTCCAAGGCTATGACTTTTCCATAATATCGAGTCAAGCCAAGGTCTTTGGGCAGTGGGAAGTCGTATGAAGATCCTAAATACCTTAACATACCACACACGTAGTTCCGAGGAATAGGCTGGATGCACTAGCCTACTCGGTGCTAGACACTACTCCCAAAAATATGCATATGCTCTCCATCTTTTTTCAACGAATCTAACTATCATCTAGCGACAAAGCTGAATCATGAAATGACATACATATTCTGAAAATATAACATGAAGAGACTGGCCAAAACCATACCACAAGCTAAACAAGAGTGGGAGTCTAGACTTCCAAACCATGTGGTAAGCGACAACATAAAGTTTAGGTAATCTTAGAACATACTTGATCATATGGTCTTGACCAACTCTTAAACATGCTTGGAATAGACTTTTATTACCTAAAACATGAACATAGACATGGGTAATTCAAAATCATACTTTCATCATGAATATCTCATCATAACTAGAAGCATAGATCACAATCTCATCTTTTTCAAGGAACTTCTATAGATACATCTTATTTGTAAAACTCTAAAATCATAATTTGTAATTGAAAACATTATAAAACATGCCCATGAATCATAATTCAGTATTAGAACATATAGAGAATACCATGATAAATACTTAGTGAATTCATAAGTTGGGTTAAACCCTATAGATTCATCAACTTAGATATCACATGAAATTGAAGATGATTGGGCATGGGAGTGGATGGATACCTATTTATAACCCTACATAATTAGAAAATTTAGACTACACAACCCTCTTGAATGTCCAAAGGAATTTGGGGAAGAACTTAATGAATCCTAAGCTTGATCACCCTTAGAAACTACTAGGCTTGCATGCATGGAGAGGTATAGGCTTAGAATGAGTTAAACCCTCTTAAAAGACACTTATCTCGAGCCTAAACAATGTAGTTTAGGTCTTAGGGAACTTAAGAATTATGAAAAATTCCTTAATAAATTCCCAAGAAAAAAAAAGCCATTTCATGTCAAATACACAATATCACCCAAATGAGGGACTCGAAGACTTCGTTGTCAAGTGACCATCACTCATGGTCTACTTCGTCGCGCATCAGAAGTTATCATCACCGGTCACTATGAGGGACACCTGACTCAAAATTAGTCGTTGGGAGCACTGATAAACATTCAACATCCAAGTCAAACTCTTGACCACGACCAACTTAATGACCTCGTGGTGCCGACCACGACTGCAGGGCTTTACCCGTGGGTCCCTAAAACCAAAAATCCGACCAAGTCCACTCCTTCATTCCACGAGTCACCTAATAACCTGCAGCACTTGTGGGTTACCGACGACTCGTCCCGTGTCCCGGTGCGTAAAATCTTATTTTCTCCATTTCCACCTCGAGTATGATCTTAGGGATTTTGGGTATTACACTTGTATTCAATCAACAAGGTTGAATGGTATATTTTCATCTCGATAATGAATTCTATCTTGAACCCATGAGCTAAGAGTCTTTGAAACCTGCTCTCCACTTACTTTTAATCCTCTTGGTCTTCTCCCGAGTTCAACCAAAAGACAAATATATATATTCATGGGGTGATCAAGCTAATGAATAAGAAATTAACATAAGTATAAATAACCTCTAAGAAGAATCAAGAACTAACATAAACAAACTCTCAAATCTAAACCATCTTCTATTTCCAAAACTCCTAGAACACAAGTTTATCCACCTATGTTCAAGTGGAAAACTAAAGAATTCATCATTCGAAAAAAACATAAGTTAAAGAATAAACGTAGAAAACAAATCCTTCCTCCAAGAACCGGCATGCCTGATCTATATGATGAATGATTTTTTTACCCTAGATATTATATTTATAAGCAAGGCGTCCAATGACTCTTTTCCCTGTGAGAAGTGCGTACTAAACTCCCGAAATGGTCCGGGCGTGCCGCACCGTCTACCGCACTAGAATTTTAACTTGAAATTCTTTCAAGTTTGCACCTAGTACACCGCACCAGCCAAGGTACCCAAGGTGTTAGTCAAATTTTCTGAATATTTGAGTCTCGGGGGCGCCACTCCATCCAAACACACCAAAGTGTTGGAAAAATTTCCCTAATTCTTAGAATTCTTTTGGCATGCCACTCTACTCATCTTGCCAAGGTGTTGAGCATACCTTCCGAAGTTGAGGCCCGGTATGCCACAATTACCTAACGCACCAATCTCTAAGCACAATTTTCGAATGAGGGTCTGGGCGTGCCATGCGCCTATCTCGCGAGGGCCAATATTTGAAACTCTTCTTTCTTCACACCTTGGATCATTTTTGAGTCTATTTCCATTGGTTTCGTGCTCATAACATCTACAAACACTTTCTAGCTCACAATACACACATAAACATTAATTCATGCATTTCATAAGGATTATTCTCTCAAAATAAGGTAAATATGGGTAAAAACATGACAAACGGGCATAAGAATATGCTCAACATCATAATATCCAATATGGATATGTTTAACAAGAAGACTCGGAGGAATGTAAGCTGCTACAACTCCGTACTGTGTTCCAAGGGGAAAGTTCCTAAGAGTCGATGCTTGACCCGTCGAATGCCAATGCTAGAGTGGTTAAACATGAAGGAAAATGCCAAATTTAAGGATGACTTGTCCAACAAACTAAGATTTCCTTCCTTAAAGATAGAATGATTCATGAGCAAACTATTCATAACAATAGAATTGACAAACTTCGCCCTTAATGGAGAAAAACTAACCTCTTCCCCGCACCTTACTAGTGTCTTGTCCTTCGCTTTCTCATTTTTGTCTTGTTGTCTTAGTGTGGTAGGCTTTTGATGAACCATTTTCCTATGATTTTCTTATCTAAGGGTTGTACTCAGGTATGAATTCAATGTTATATGATTGGGGTTGGTTCACTACTATCTTTAATCTGCTTCTTTTCTTGAAGTGTGTTTGATCTGTATGATTTAGGATGTGGTCTATAATCAACTTCTTTAACACATGCTCTTTCTTAAGGTTTTCTCTAATAAGTGTTTCCGATCATGGATTAGTAATTTTCTTCAAATACTTGATTCTTAGTGGATTCTTTGTCTACAAACTTTTCAATAATGTGAGAAGGGGGGAAGGTGAATGTAATCATCAAATGTAATGTGTTTGTCATCATTAGAAAGGGAGAATTTATTGTGTAATTGTTTGGATAAATATAATGATTGACAAATTTTTATAGAATTGACAAAGTGAACCAAGTCCAAGAAAACTGAATATTTCACAAAGGCACAAAGATGAGCCAGTCCACCAGTAATTGATACACACACACGTGTGATGAGATGATACCTATTCGACTCAAACTGGGAATGTGTACTTGTAAATAAGGAAATGGTGATCATGTCGAGATATGATGTATGTCATACTTTATTTCTAGTACACATCAAGTCCAAAGAGGAGAGCATAACAAATAGTCCAACAAGGAAGAGGAATTAGAGTTGGAGTTGGAAGAATCTTTTGAGGGGATATTTATATCGCACTAAACAAGAAAAGAAGGATTGACAATTGATAGCAAGAAAAACAATGGTAGCATTCTAGAAATTGTCAAATCTCGAGAGAGTTTATAACCAAAGCTGTGAGTTGAGAAATATGTCACTAGTTAGAGTGTAATTAGTGATACTTGAGGTACTAGAGTTAGTTCCTTTGATTGCAGTTGTAATCTAAAATCCACTTGTGAGTTGAATAAAACTTATCTGGAGCAGGTTGTATATTGGTTACTCCTTGAGTAAGGAGATTTTTATGTTAAATCTATGTGTTCTTTTAATGCTATAATTTTGCACTCGTGATTAAATTGAACCAGGTTAAGTAGTGTAGTTCGTACGTTGTGATTTCACAATAAAAGATGAGAAATGAGCTTACTTATTCTTATCATAGCCATGGAAAAAAAAGGTCTAGAATTGACAAGGACTTCTCCTTTGATCACTATGTTTTTAAATAAAACTGTGAGAGAAATAATGTGAGAAAGAAAATAAGAGAGTTATTAAATATGCAACTACAAAAAAAAATTACTTTATTTTGTCAAGAGAGGTTTACATTTAAAATAGATGAACATCGAAATTAAATAAGAAAATTTGCCGAATTAACTTATCTTAATCCCTAAAAGATCTAACTCACTAACAAATTTCTTATGAAATAGAAAGTAGTTGATGATCAGGAGTCCTAATAAAATATCTTAGTTAGAAAATAAAATTACCGCACATTCTAAAGTAAAATTCTAACAACCTTTCGTTTAGGAATCGCAAAACTTTCATCTTCTATTTTGGAATCTTCAAACTTGATAATTGAAAGTGACCCCGTGAATGAATCTCGGCCTATTCATCTTTGGACATGAAGTAAGAGAAGTAAACTTTTCTACTTGGTTGCAACTAATGATGCCAAAACTTAACATGTCTTCCGCTTTTTTTCGCGTCTTTAATTTAAGCTAAATTTTGTTTTTCAAAATCAACAACCTCTCGATTTTTCAGTTCTTTGGAACATTAAAGCTTTCTTAAGTCTAGAAGGTTCACATTCTTGCTTCTACTTTGAGATCATATTTCATTTTTTCAACCCGTGATCTTTGGCTCGTTCATGCAGTACCTTTTGTTAGATCAAATGAGGATTTTTACCTCTTATCTTAATTTTAATTTTTTTTTCCGAAGAACATCATTGATGAAGCAATTTATCCTCAAAAGGATTCATTGAATCCTTTACCAACTGATAGATGCCGCATGTTCTTATCAATATTAGGTACATAAAATAACATTTGAAATTGTCTTATTACCCGAACTTATTTTGACGACTTAAAATTCATAAAGCTTTATCTCTTTCAATAAGCTCTGTCATGTCATGCAAGTGCTAAACCACTATTACTCAATCAAGAATTTATTAAAACTTTACTTGATGCATGCAACAAAAAGATGGTCTTGACACATGCATCTACTTCATGATTCTGAGATTTATTACAAATCACCGCTCATGACCAAACCCATTGCAATTTGCCGCACTTTCCATCTCCGGCCACTTCCAAAATCCGGATGGTGGATAGTCCATTTATTTTTGGTATTGGACAAAGGGGGCAATTTTTGAAATTTTATCCTTTCATTGAGTTTTGGTGGTTGACTTTACTACCTTCAACCATCCTGATATTATCTCATAAATCTCCTTTGCTTCTATGCTCTAAAGAATTTAACAACTCTGGCCAAGGTAATATTTAGATAGATCTTGTGTATTTTTCAAGGTAGCTTAAGTATGATACGTTAAAAATTACACTTAAAAATGATGTAACGCGATCATATGTGAATATAGTGGCACCCACAGTTGAAAGTAAAATTCCACAAAGAATAAGCATGGAAAGGTTACGGATTGATTAAATACTTGATTACTATTATTAAGATTCTATGAAAGGTTTTGGTATTGTAAACTAGAGGACTAATCTAATTTGAATTGTATAAAGAGATATGGCTGAAAGAATCAAGGTTGTGTCCTCATTGCTGGCCGCTTCACTTGAGTTTCTTAAAAAATTGATAGAAAATTTGGATTGGTACAGAGGGTTTCTCATACTGGCTTAATGTTATCCAACATTTAAGCAATTTATCTCTCGATGAGTTGATAATTTACTAACACATTAGGCTTCTAAGCATGAGCTTTTGCTTTTGTTTTCAACTCATATAGGAAGGCGTCTACACCTTTTCCTTTGATATTGGTACTAGACTCAAACGAAGAAAACAATAGATCAACAAAGAGCGTGTGCCGGGAAAGGAGACTAGCATTTCGTAGGTTTGCACTGTGCAAAACGCATGTGAGATGCCGAAGTGAACTGGGCTCCCAGACTGGATGAAAACCACGAAACATAGTCAGGCACATGCAAAATGCAGCCGGGTCACAGTGCTGGGTCACGTACGCCTAACAGACTTTCACCTTCCATGGCCGCGAAGCACCCGCGCCGCGGGATGGGCACCGTGAAACCCAAGTGCCGCACAAATGATTCCATACCGAAAAGGCAAAGATGTCCAGATCTGACACAAGAATGATTTAGAAATCTCGAGGGCAAAATGAAAACTCAGGAAACATGAGGAAAAGGAGACTTTCCTATTTTGCACATTTTTTCATAGAGAAGCTTAATGAGCTAATTTGCAGAGAGAGAAATATATAGAGAAGGAAGAGATAAATTCTCTTCAAGTTCTTCTTCTTCTTCAATACTTTTAGATAAGAAATTCTCCATTAAGTTCATACTGGAAGCTCAAACTTAGTATTCAATTATGAATGTGATTGAATCTCTTATTGATTTTATTATCTTATTTACATTCATGAGTAGCTAATTTGATTTGCTAGGAGCAGTGTTCCTGATGTGGGTTGAGATTTGATTGGGTGTTGCTAATTTAGTCTTAGAATCACTTATTATGCGTGATTATAAATGCTTTCTCTAAGTTTCAAAGGGAAATATTTATGGTTGCAAATATAGAATGTATTCACTTATCTTACTCTTGCTTGAGAAAGGAAGTAAGGGTGAGAAAGTACAGGGATCTCGAGTTTTGTAAATGTGGGGTTGGGATAGAAATAACCAAAATCCATTTTCATAACTCAATTTAAGAATTAAGGCTAGAAATAGCTTAATTTCTTCCCAAGCCAATATGGGTAATGTGTTAATTGAGCTGAGGTTTGAAAGAACTCAAGCAGAATATGCCCAAGTGGTCGTAAACACATTGCATAGACTATTTCCGTGGCTATTCATGTTAGTAGTTGATTCTTAAGACTTATTGACTAACCCCCATCTTATCGATGCCCTATCAATAGCATATCCCTTGTATTTGCTCTCATTGTTGCTTCAACTTGCATTACTACATTTTGATATTGAGTAGAATCATATAGTGTTTTCATGTTTTTCCCTAATATTTATTTTATGTATTGTGATATAATGGTGCTAACTAGTTTAGGTTGACGCACAACTTTAGTAGTGGTCTATCCCTATTCAGATTCGACCCTAACTCATAAAGTTGGATAAATTATATTGTTAATGACCGTGTATACTTTCTCCCTAGAGAGAAGTGGATTTGGATAGATCAGCCTCTTATTTGATTCTTCCAAATTAACCTAGAGTTGCATTATGATTATTTTCGTTGGCAAATTGTACTTATTTCTAACCAAATTCATTAAACGAAATGACACCTCAAGTTCTTATTGATTATTCCTTTCAAATCCTATTTAGCTTTTTCAAGTGTTATTAAAGTAACTAGCTTAGATTGATGTTTTCAACCACTAACCGTTGATGAAATTGGCAGCTCATTAAATATCTCTAGTTCTCCATCGAATATCAAAATAAAATTCTCATTGGTGTCACAAACCTATTAGGTCCATAATCTTCGTAAAATATTTAACTTCTCATGATAATGTAAAAACAAACAAGATTGAAGAAATAATGAATTACTTACAATTAAGATCAATAACTATTCAAGCCAAAAATAATAATTAACTTTAAAATATCAAGAAGTTCAACTTAAAATTTTCACACAATAAATTCATGTACTCAATCCTTCAACAAACCGTTCAAAAATATACCTAGAAAAAGTATTTATATTGGTCCAAGTATCCTAATCCTACTTCCGTCGAATTGTAATACGTGTCAATTATGAGCCGATAATTGACATATGACCTATATAAGGATCTTCCGTTGGCCGCATATTAAATCTTCTTTTATCTATTGATTTTTATAAGTCACATACAACCTGGCAGGATTGACTTGCAAACTGCATGTGACTACCGTTTTTAACCTTGTATCTCGGATAAGCTTTTCACAGATTAACTGTTCATACTTTCCCATCTCGCGCCTCATAGATTATCTTCTTTAAGCATATCCATTACTCACTAAGTGACCAGTTACTTGTTATGGGTCTCCGAAACCCAAAGACTCAGACTTTGGAGTGAAATAGAGAAAACCGGAAATCTAGAATTAGGTCACGAACGAGCCGCTCATAATTGTGGCAGACCACGAGTCGGAGGTGACTCGTGCCGAGGTTTAGGGTATAAGTTGGAATTATGGACTTAAGGCCTCATGGACGTGACCACGAAGTCAGACAGCCCCACGACTAGTTGATTCGGGCCAGGCAATGATTTTGAGAAGGTGAAGAAAAGTAGTAGTGTATCTCATTTAAAGGTCCTCACGAGTCATTGTCACTACCACGATTCGTGGGGTGGGTCAGGAGAATCATAATGGAATAAATTGAAATCTCAGCCAATGCATGTGACGAAAGGTGACAATGACTCGTGGTCACGGTAATGAATCATGAGGTCCCTCGTGATGATCCCATGAATTGTTAGCAAAGCAGACTCAACGACCGAGGCCACGAGTCGGGCCTTGAGTACGAGTCAGCCCGGGGCCCCTCGTGGGGACCGACACCGGCTATTTCTGCGAATTTAGTAAGAAATTTTTCCACTTTGTGATCCTCGTCCTAAAACTACATTGTTTTAAGTTATGAATGATGAGTTTTAAGAGGGGTAAGTTCATTTTAGGCCATTCTTACCATGCATGCAAAATTAGAGAGTTAGAGAGGTGATCGTTTATTCTCCTTCAAGTTCTCTTCACCTCTTGCAATCAGAAAGTGTAAGAATCAACATCAATCGTGTGTATGTAGGGTTATGAATGGGAGGTGAATCCATTCACACCCATGCCCAATCTCTCTAAATCATGATAATTTTTATGTTGATTCTATGGGGGTTTTAACCTAATGCATGAAATTTTTAATTTTCAATGGGTGTGATCTAAATGGATTTTTACTATTGAATTATGAATCACGGGCAGGTTTTATGTTGTTTTCCGTTAAAATTATGTTTCAAGCTTTCATAAATTAAAATGCCTAATTATGAGAAGTTCATGAAAAAGTTGATATTTATGTATAAATGTTCAAGTATGACAGATATCATGATGAAAGTATATGTTTCAAGTTACCAATGTTTATAATCATGTTTCAAGTGAATTGAGTATTTTCAATCATGTTAGCATTAAATGCCCACATGTTAAAGTATGATTTATGATTTCCAATTGAGCTTACTACTATGTTTTGGAGCGAAGACTCCCAATCATTTGGAGATGTAGTTTCATCATTGAGCTTCGCCAATAGACACCCGTGAGCTTCAGCTGAAAACGATGGAGAGCATGCATGTTTTTGGGAGTAGTGTCTAGCATTGAGTAGGCTAAGGTCTGGACAATTAAGTGCCCTTTGGCAACTATACACCAACGAGGGTTTGGTACTTATCTTATATATATATTGGGACTTCTCCTTGTGAGCTATCCTCGCCCGATTAGGCACCGAGCTTGATATCAATATCATGGTATCATCCTTAGCCTTGCTTTGGAAAGCTCTAGCCTTTGAGTGTGATAGTCGGGACCATGTAAATCTCTATCGTGGTATGTCGCTGGGTAAAAGACAAGTGTCCCATTGTTCCTCATGATTTCAGCCATATTCATCACTCATTATATATATATATATATATATATATATATTTTTCTAGCATGTTTGGACCCAATGTGCAACTTCATTTATAACTCATTGATTTTAGCTTTGTGTCAATCGATTCGCTTATGATGTTATGTTATATTGGAGATCATTACTTAAAAATGATGCAAGCCCTACTCTCGTATTCTTATTTATTTATGCTTATGTTATGCATGTTTTAAAATACTTTACTTATTTAAGTGGTTTTACTTTACCTTGCATACTTCAAGAGCATTCACGTACGATCGCATACTTCTATGTTGTATCATTTCATGATATAGGCCCGCCATCGACTCACCCGCTGGGCCGGGCCCAGAAAGTTAGCATCTCAGCCGTAGTGGTGAGTCCTCATCTCCCAAGGACCATTTGCTTTCAAATATTGATGTACTTTCAGTTTTAAATAATAGAGAGTTAGTTAGGTCTTGTCCCATCAACTCATTAGACTGTGAAAATTTTCAGACAATAGAATATATTTAGCTTATTTATATTTATGATGTTATGCTTGGCTTTTCGTAGACTTCCGCTAAGATTATCGTATGTCAACACTTCTATTTAATTGATTGAGTTAGATGAATGTTGGATTCCATGGGTCGGTTTGGGGCCCTCGAGACTCCTTGTCTCGTGTCTTGATCCGAGCCTACATTCGGCCTGTGACTCAAGCATTCATTCATATGACCACATAGATCAAAGATTGTCCCAAAACATATATGCATATATATTGTAGACAACAAAGGGACAATAAAATTCATGATAAGTAAAACACTATCACAAAGAAATTCACATGCTACACTATAACTACCATAGACTTGCCTTTACTGGCTGCCTTTGCCTTCTGAATGCCTAATAGATATCATTTAAGGACTTTCTAAGCTTTTAATGTAGGTTTAGGGGATGGGTTGAATATGTATTTGAGAAATAGTGACTTCACCCTCCTTGAGAACTACATCATACTCTCCTGTTCCTTTCCTTTATTCAAGCACCCTCTCTTCCACAATTTTTGCTTCTAATGACCTTGGTGCACAAGTTTTTTTTTTTTTACTTTAATCTGCTATTTTGCCCCACGTTTCCACTACACAATCTATATTTCTTTCTCCTTTTTTTCCACACCAGGTTATAGTCTAAATATAATTTCTTTCACCGCCAATTTAGGCTTATTGCCTCAAATATCACTAAGTGATTTCACTTTATCACAACTTAGACATTTTTAATGCCTCATTTATTTATATTGTCAAGGAGGAATAGATGTAAAAATAGAATTATTTCAAGACATGGGTTAAGGTTTATTACTACAGCCAAGAAAAAAATTAAAAGGCTCAAAGTGAGAGATTAGAAAATTATTTCATGCATGCGTAGATTATATAGGCAAAAACGGCTTTTATTCACAAAATAGTTCAAGTTCATCTTGGCAACCAACCTAATCCTTGATAAAGGCATGACTAATCAATAAAGTTCTAGAATGCAAGCATAACTTGTGTATACATATTAGTTAATCAAACACATATTGGCACATGGATATCAATTCACTTTATTTTTCTTTGAAATGATTACTCTAGGCCACAACCTCGCAGTTATAATAATATTAATGGAGCCTACATATTAATACTTAATAAGTAGGGCATGTTTGTGAGGTTGTCCATTTTCAATTAAAATTATTTACTTGCTGGGTTTTAATATATTCTCGTCACCACCATCTAAGTCATATCTCTATTTTATCCAAAACACATAAATATCTGGGTCTTCTTAAGTATGTCACCAACAATCTATCAAGACTAGCACAAGTGACACTACCAAGACTCTATTACCTATACATGTTGGTTCATAAAAATTAACTCTCCTCGAAAAACAATTACGTCTAAGAAAACGTGAGAGGACTCTCGAGGTCCCTTGCTCGGGCTATTACATAAAAACATGAGTGCTATGTAAACCCGAGAGGACTCTATGATAACTCTACTTAACTTGTATTTCTTTGTAAGTAAGAAGAGTTATCAATCTAGTAACTTGCTTATCGCCATATTTGTGAAGTTCTCTCTAGTGAGGAGAAACCCGGAACCTAGTGCAAACCTATGGGACGGTGAGTTTTAATAAAGGATGGGAGGGGCCGAGGTAGATGTGGTATGAATTCTCGGGTGAAGTCAAATTTTAGAAGATATGGTATTTGTTCGTTTCCGTAGTGGAAGAAACTCAAGATGTGTAGTATTAGGCTCATTGCTTGAAGGGGAACTTCACTGTGGACATCAAACTACTCCGATTGTGTACCTATTATCATGGGAAAATATAAGTTTATTTGCTGAAGCCAATCGTTTTCACTTTTTAATTTTTGGCATGTCCATGATCTAGATTGATTTTATGTGACGATCCTCCCTAGTAGGGGTGGGACTCCAAATTTGCCGACATAGGCTAGTGATTAGTAGAGGAATGGTAGAGATGTGGCTCCTATAATTCTCTATCCTTGATATCAATGACTAATAATTTCGTAATTTCCATAGGAAATTGAGATAGGATGTCCACAACTACCACTGCCACGTCAATGGTGAGAGTATTGTTGCTCATGATAGGACATATTTAAGTGCATCCACACAATTCTACCAAAACTTCACTTGTGAGCGTGAGGTCCCTTTCATAGATGGGTACATGGCATTATCGTCCAAATAGGATCTGTTCGTGCGATGAATCGAGTAAGCTATGCCTCTTATCTTATTTGTTCTGTGCTTTTCATCGTAGAGTGTAAAGTTGATTAAGCATATCATGATCCGAACGTAGGCTCAGATCATAACACGGACAAGGAGCCCGAGAGACCTCCGGTCGACTCATGGAATGAACATTCACCTAACTTCATATCACTTAAAGCGGAAGAATGAAAATGATATAGCACAAACATAAACATAACATAACATAGAATGAAAAGAGGAACGTACTAAAATACATAAATAACCGAATATATAATTTGTGTGAAAGCCTCTATAATATCAAATGGGTTGATGGGACAACATCCTAGCCAGCCCAGTAAAAACCGAAACAAAAGGAACATCATTGTTCCGAACATATGGCCTCGTAACATGAGGACTCACCAAAAGGGCTAATAGCTAGACTTCGAGATGGACTAATGACGCTCTAGCCGAGCCTCGAGAGTCTGTCCTATCATGAAAGGATATAATGTAAGTATGCGGTCAAGACGTGGAATGTATATCGAGTATGCAAGGTAAGTAAAATGGATATTTAAAACATATAAAAGCTCATAAATTATCATAAGAGTAGGACAACATGCTCATAACATAAATAACATACGATAACATAAGGCTCAAGGTTTTCAAAACATTCGTAATTCAGCCAAATAGTCATAATCGTAAGACAAAAGCTTTATCAAAAATGAATTGAGCCAATATACATAATCATAAACGTGCATAAATCATGAGAAACAAGGGGGAGACTTATAACCGACATACCCCATATGAGCACACGTGAGCCCGAATTCGTAACCCTAGCCTGGGAGGGTGTTAATACCTTGCCAATGATAGAACCATGAAAGACGTGATATCACTCATGAAAAGGCCCATTTGGGGAAAGGGGCCAAACAGGGGAGGTCCCATCATGTCCTACAAGTGGCATGTGTAGTAATGAGATCCGGGCAAAACCTCGAGCCCCGAACCTACACGGTGTTAAATACTACTCCCAACACATATATAGTGCTCCTAGTATATTATGCATGACATTCACGAGCTAGTTGAATTATTATAATCATAAACATGCTTGTAAATGCGTGAACTAACCATGAGGGTAAGGCCCGCGGGTCGCTCAAAACATACGAGTAAATCATGGGATTTGTGCATACTTATAAATCATATATATACTTTGCAAATAATCAATTCATAATGGGTATTTGAATAATTCCATATTTCAAATCATAAATCATGAATGGGCTTAGTGAATATCAATAATTGAAGTAAAGATCATAACTCGATTCATCATAGAACTTGCATAATTAGGCTTAATTTAGTAGAAATCGAAATAAAAAAATTATAATCAAAATAGTTGTAAAATCCGATCAATTCATAAAATATGACAAATCACGGAAGATAATAACTCCATTGATAGATCATTAGAATTCCACAAGATTTAAGTTAAAACCCCCATAAGATTTTTGATCAAGTCATGAATTAAGAGATGTTGGGAAATGGGTGTGAATAAAACACCCATTCATAACCCTACATACCTAGGGAAATAAATTTACCCACCCCATGAAAGCCCAAAGGAAATTGATGAAGAAATGTTGAAGACTAGCTTGATCACCTCTAAGTTTTTCTAACTTTTGCATGCATGAGAATGAATAGGCTAGAAGGGCTTAAACTATGTTAATATACTCAGAAAATAACTTAAAACGTTGTAGTTTAGGAATCTTAGACCGTAGGAATGATGAAAATACTCCCACGAAAAAACCCCAAAATCAGACCGAAATAACCAACGACTGAACTAACGGATCATTGGAGGACACCCCACTCGTGGTATCCATCCGTTTCCTCTACACCGCCCAAAATCCTTGATCTCGGTTCAACCACGACTTGACAGATGAGTCGTCCTTCCATCCAACGTATCACATCGTCTAGCTGAGATTTCCCTTCAAATCTCATCGGGTTCTTCAACGTAGCCTCACACTACCGCTTACTTCATCCAATGAGTCGTGTTTGCCTTTGCTAGGTCCACCGGAAAATATTGACATCCTACAATGACTCGTGACCACGATTCGCTACTCTCATGACGGGTCGTGGGATGGCCTGTTATATCCCTTAATGCTAAGTCCACCCACCACTGCTTCCAAATGACGACTCATTGTATCCAACAACGAAGCCGTTATCGGGCCATTGTTTCCACTTCTACCGACTGGTCCTTCCCACGATCGCTTCCCCGTGGTTCGTCCGTCCCCGTGAATTTTTTTTCAAGCCAGCCAACTCCCATATTTAAATTCGGCTCACCTTAGGCACTTTTGAGGCATTACAATATCTTCCCTTGGGAACATTCATCCTAGAATGTTGGAAACAAGCAGTAAAACAAAGATATGCAATCATACACTCACCATCGATCATTCAAATAAAAACTAACGGAATGACTATCTCCGATTCAAACCATAGAGTTGAACTAATTTCATGATTCACATACACATCTATATACATAAAAGAAACTGATCACATGAACGAACATGAAAAATCAATAGAGTTTTTAGGGCAACCGATACCTGCTGGAGATGAGCCGCAGAGAAAATAAATGTGGGTATCTAGCCATCATATCCACTTCGCCCTCCCACTTAGCTCCTTCAACATGCTGATTCCCTCCATAACACTTTATCGAAGATACTTCCTTGTTCCTTAGCCTTCAAACCTCGACGATCCAACATTTCCACCGGAACCTTCATAGCTAAGGATGTCTTTCACACCAACACTGCCCACTGACAACTAGAACTTGATCACCCAAACACTTCTTCAAAAGAGATACATGAAACACGTAATGCACTAAGATAACATTGAGGGAAACTCCAATGCGAAACCACCTTGACGACTTTCTCACAATCCGGTAGGGGCAAACATAGCGGGACTAAGTTTTCCATTCCTTCCAAACCACATCACTCTCTTCATGAGAGATACCTTTAGAAACACCCAATCATCCACCTCAAACTCTAATTCTCTCTTTTCACATCTATTATAGACTTTTGGAATCTCTGGGCAATTTTCAACCGGTCCTTATCAACTGAACCTTCTCCATAGCCTCGTGAACCAAATCTCGGGTCCTATCATTGCCGCTTTTCGCTAACCTCCAACCATCCAATGGGCGACCTACACCTATTCTCAGAAAGTCTCGAATGGTGCCATCTAGACACTGGAATGATAGCGTTATTGTATGCAAACTCCATAAGAGGTAAAATTTCTCATCCCAACTACCTATGAAGTCAATTAAGCATGCTCTCAACATGTCCTCAAGGGTATGGATTGTTCTCTCCTCTTGACCATCTGCTTGTGGGTGGAATGTTGTGCCGAGTTTAACTCCGTGTACCCCGGCCCTGACG
This sequence comes from Datura stramonium, assembly GCA_018107945.1. Classification (NCBI taxonomy): domain Eukaryota; kingdom Viridiplantae; phylum Streptophyta; class Magnoliopsida; order Solanales; family Solanaceae; genus Datura; species Datura stramonium. Next base: position 8,468 of record JACEIK010012270.1, on the reverse strand, counting down.
ACTTCCAACCGAGAGGTAAATTGAGTAATTCTATTTGAAATGATGGATATGGGCACTCCATTCAATTAGACTAGTTCCTGGGATATATAATATAGCATAATCCTCCACCAAATCTATGGTCTTAACTGGTAGAAAATGTGCAACCTTGGTCAACCTATCTACCACAACCCAAATAGAGTAATATTGTCGATGAGTACGAGGTAAAACCTATGATGAAATCCATATTAATTTCTTCTCACTCCTAAGTAGGAATGCTAATAATCTGAAGCACGCCCACTTTTGACTCTCAACCTTACTTGGTGATAGTTCGGGCACTTGGCTACAAATTCCGCAATATCCTTTTTTCATGTTGTTCCACCAATAGATTTCCCAAGTCATGGTATATCTCGTGGAAACTCGATGGATAGAATACCTAGATCCATGAGCCTCATGAAACATCTGGCTCCTTAAATCATCCACATATGGAACACATAGGCGACCCTAGTACCGAAGTACACCATCTCCCCCTTTGGAGAAGACTCCTACCTTCTAATTCTAAATGGCTTTTCAACATTACAAAATTTGTTCATCATCTTGTCTAGCTCTTACATCCATCATCAAGGATGATCTCCCGATCCATCTCCGCACAACAACACCTCCATCGATCGAGTCGACCAACCTAACTTCCAACCTTGCGCCGATGTACATATTTTACTAGATCCTTCTTCCCCTCATCCACATGGGATACACTCTCCATATAGAGTTCACAAGCGTGTCCACCGCCATTACTAGCCTTACTCGATGGTAATAGGACACTCATATCATAGTCCTTAAGTAGCTCCAACCACCTTCTTTGCCGAAGATTGAGGTCTTTCCGCATGAACACATATAATAAGCTTTATGGTCTCAGGAATACATCCACGCAACCCCATACAATTAGTGTCACCATATCTTCAATGCGAACACCACTTCAAATAATTCAAGATCATGGCCTAAAAATTCTTCTCATGGACTTTCAACTGTCTTGAGGCATATCTATCACTTTCCCATACTGCATCAATACATACCTAAGTACGATTCTGAAACATCACAATACACTACGAACTCCACGGTACCCTGGTAGGGTTAACATCTGGGTACGAGGTAAGCTCTAGCCTCAACTCTTGAAAGATCTTCTCACAAGCCTCTCCGGACATTGGAATTTCACCTTTCTTCTGAGTCAATTTGGTCATAGGTGCTGCAATAGATGATAAAACCTTCCACGAACCTCCGATCAGCGCCTAAACTCGAGAAACTCCGAATATCCGGGCGGGATTCACTGTCTCGGCCAATTCTTCACCGGCTATTTTCTCGAGAATCCACCTTATGCCCTCACTTGATACTACATGGCCTAAAAATGCTACAGAGTTCAATCAAAACTCACAACTTGCTGAATTTGACATATAATCGCGATCCTTGAGAGTCTCAAGCACGGCTCTAAATTAGCGGTATGTTCTTCCTCGCTCCGAGAGTATATCAGATGTCATCAATAAACACATTCACGAACATATCCAAGTATGGCCTGAACACCTGCTCATCAAGTCCATAAAAGTTGCAGGAGCATTCGTTAGTCATAAAGACATAACTACAAACTCATAATGACTATACCGGCTCCCGAAGGCTGTCTTCGAGATATTGCTCTCCCGAACTCTAAGCCGATGATACCCTGATCTCGAGGTCTATCTTCGAGAAACACTGGGCACCCAGAAGTTGGTCAAATAAATCATCAACTGCAAAGGATACCTATTTTGACGGGTGAATTCATTCAATTGCTGATAATCAATGCACATACGAAAAGGTACCGCCCTTTCGACAAATAAAATCGTGCACCCCATGGAGCTTGCTCGGTCTAATGAAACCTTTATCCCAATGTGTCCTTCAACTAATCCTTCAACCGATCCTTCAACTCCTTTAGCTCGACTCGAGCCATTTTGTAAGGAGGGATAGATATAGACTACGTGTCGGGCGTATGTTAATACAAAATCAATTTTTCTCTCGGAGGAACACTGCAAATCATCCGAAAATACTTCGGGTACTCACGCACTAATAACCGATTGGATAGTTCGGTCTGACTCAACGCCCTTAACCTAACTAGATGATACAAACAACCCTTAGATATCATCTTTTCTCATTTTAAGATAGGAAATAAAATGATACAAGCACGATCGAACTACCCTTCCACTCCAAGATCGACTCACCCTAAAGAAACTCCACGCACTGGGTTCTACAATTAACAAAAGTATAACACACATACAACCAATCCATGCGGTTAATAATTTCAAAGTTAGTCATGGCTAACTCTTACAAGGTCTAAGGAGGTGACTTTATGCAATATAGTGATCAGGCATCTTCTATACACCCGCCTAGCTACAATCGAATCACCAACATGAGTGGAAAACCGAAAAGGGTTCTAATAGAGTCTCTATGACTAACTCAAAGCTACTAGCAATATAAGGTGTCACAAAAATAGGGAAGCCCCCGGATCTAACAAAGCATAGGCATCAAGATGAAGCACTCAATACATCGATAACCACATCCAAGGAAGTCTCCCGTCCCGACGGTCACAAAGGCATAGAACCTATTTTGGCGCCTCGACCTCCGATGAACTAGTCAAGGCACCCTACTAAGGGGGACGTGTCACAGAGCGGCTAAAATAGCGACTGCACGCTGCTTTGCTGCCCTCGATTTGGCCAAAGGGCAACTCGAGCCGTTGTCCGGGCTTGCCACACCCGAAACACACATCTACGCCGACAGGGAACCTTCTTGGGTGATTCTTGTTGCACCCTCACCAAACTGGGAGTGCACTCTATCTCGCATGCTACCGACCCTTGAATTCGAAGCCCCGGCTTCCTTCAATTCCTCGCGATCTAAATTGTGTACTGGCCGATAATGGTGCTGGAGTAAAAGACATGTGCCGAGACCACCGGCGCTGTCTCACCCCCCGATCTAGCCTAAGAAATCCCATAATTGTCTGCCCCGACCTCTTGGCCTCTCTCTTCTCCGATACACCGACTCCATCTGGGTTGGGCATGCAACATTATGCGCGGGAAAAATCTATATCTCGCTGTTAAAGGCAATCCTACTATCCTTATCTAGGTAGTCCGCTACCATGCACAAATCACCACTCGAGCTCTCGGTCTTCCACTAACTCGGTGCATACCGGGATAAGAGGGTGAATCCCTGCACCGTACTCCCTTCGAACCGACATATAACCCGCTTAAATTTACAAGCTCGGCCGCCGCTTCCTCATCTCACGAGGGAAGAACCAATCCAGAAAGACCGCATGAAACTCTTCCCACCCTATAGGGCCTCGCCCCACCGTCCTACCATCTCTCCATTGCTTGAACCATATATGCTCCATCCCTTGAAGCTAAGTAGAGGTCAAACGCACTCTCCATTTGTCACCTCCATAACCCGCGATCTTTAGAATCTCATCTATAAACCTTTGTGGATCCTCATCCACTTTGGACCCAAGGAACCTGGCGTTCATCCTCAAGAAATCTCTCGACTAAGCTGCCGCTGCATTTCCATTTGTGGAACATGCGCAACATCTCGCCATTGACCCGAGCGGTCAAGGCCCGGCAAGCATCTCGGATAGATGCCCAAAACTCCACATAAATCGCCTGTGCCTTGTTCTCTTGAACCGGTGCTTGCCGGTGCCCATTACCATTTGTATCCTCGTGGTCTTCACCATTCCCATTTCTCCTACCATTCATTCTTTTAGGAACCATGATTCTCGCAATCGTGAGTAGCACAAATTGAAGGATAGAAAGACTTTTCATCGCATGATATAGACTATGAAAGAAAGGAACATTTCATAAACATTCGTAGCCTTCTTTATCATAAGTATGATGTACCTCATACCCATGAAAAAGACTCTACTCAACGCGGACGAACACCCTAGGACACTATAAACCTATTACTCTGATACCAAATTTGTCACGACTCGAACATAGGCTCTGGACGTAACACTAGACAAGGAGCTCCGAGAGATTCCAAGATGACCCATGACATGAACATTCATCTAACTTCATTTCACTTAAAGAGGAATACTGGACATACGATATAGCGAAAACATAAATGTAACATAACATAGCATGACAAGCGGAACGTACTAAAATACATAAAAGCTGAGTACTATAATTTGTTTGAAAGCCTCTATCATATCAAATGGGTTGATGGGACAACATCCCTGCCTAGCCCGGAAGAAATCAAATAAAAGGAACATCATCATCTAAACATACACCCTCATAACATGAGGACTCACCAAAAGGGTTAAGAAGCACTCTAAAATGGACTAATGATGGAGCTGAGCCCTCGAGAGTCGGGTCCCGTATCATGAAAGAATACAACGTGTGCTATGCTGGTCAAGACAAAGGGAATGTAACAGTATGCAAGGTAAGTAAAATGGATATTTAAAACATATAAAAGCTCATAAATTATCATAAGAGTAGGACAACATGCTCATAACATAAATGACATATGATAACATAAGGCTCAAGGTTTTCAAAAAGATTCGCATCCGCCGTAGTCATAATCGTAAGACAAAAGCTTTATCGAACATGACTTGATCCAATATAAATAATCATAAACGTGCATAAATCATGAGAAACAAGTGATATTCTTATAACCGACATACCCTATATGAGCACACGTGAGCCCGACTCCGTAACCCTAGCTCGGGAGGGTGTTCATACCTTGCCAAGGATAGAACCATGAAAGACATGATATCACACATGAATGGCCCATTTGGGCAAGGGGACAAAGCCACAAGGGAGGTCCTATCATGTCCTACTAAGGGCATGTAGTAATGAAATCCAGGCAAACCCGATTCCCGAACTCCTATTCGGTATTAAATACTACTCCCAACACATATATAGTGCTCCTAGTATATTATGCATGACATTCACGAGCTTGTTGAATTATTATAATCATAAACATGCTTGTAAATGCGTGAACTAACCATGAGGGTAAGGCCCGTGAGTCATTCAAAAACATAATGAGTAAATCATGGCATTCGTGCATACTTATAAATCATATATATACTTTTCAAATAATAAATTCATAATGGGTATTTGAATAAAGCCATATTTCAAATCATAAATCATTATTTACTTATGAATATCAACAATTGAAGTAAAGATCATAACTCGATTCATCATAGAACTTGCATAATTAGACTTAATTTAGTAGAAATCGAAATCAACAAATTTATAATTAAAAAAGTTTGTAAAATTTGATCATAATTCATAAAATATGATGTAAATCACGGAAGATAATAACCCATTGATAGATTATTAGAATTCCATAAGATTTAATTTAAAACCTCATAATATTTTTGATCAAGCTTCATGAATTAAGAGAGATTGGGCATGGGTGTGAATGAAAACACCCATTCATAACCTTACATAACAGGGGAAAATAAATTCTCACCACCCCCTGAAAGCCCAAAGGAAATTGATGAAGAAACCTTGAAGACTAGCTTGATCACCTCTAAATTTTTCTAACTTTTGCATGCATTAGAATGAATAGGCTAGAAGGGCTTAATCTATCTTAATACACTCTGAAAATAACTTAAAACGACGTAGTTTAGGACCTTTGAGCGTAGGAATGAGGAAAATACCATTAGTAAAAAAACCCTGAAAATATGCACGGAACGAACCAAAGACCGGACTAACGGATCATTGGAGGATACCACGACTCGTGGTATCCATCTGTTGCCTGCACTGCCTAAAATACTTGATCTCAGGTTTGAACCACAACTTTATAGGACGAGTCATCCTTCCATCCAATGGGTCACCACATCGTTCATTGATTTCCCCCTTCAGATCCTGCACTGGTCCTTGCAACGAGCCTCACCATGACTCGTTACTTCATCCAACGAGTCATGGTTGCCTTCCGTTAGGTCTACTGGAAAAATATTGTCATCCCATAAAACAACTCATGACCACGACCCGTTACCTCTCACAAGGGTCGTGGGATGGCCTGTTATATCCCCTAATGCTGATGTCCTGTACCCAACACTGCTCCAAACAACGACCCATTGTATCCAAAAATGAGTCGTTACTTCGGTTAGTTGTTTCCTCTGCCACCACACCTAGTCCTTCCCACTACTGCTTCCCACAGGTCGTTAGTTGGACCAAATATCCGTTAGGTCGTTTGTCCTGTGGAATTTTTCTCAATTTTCAGCCTACTCCCATTTTTAGTTTTAGTCTAATCTTAGGCACTTTGAGAGTATTACAACTATAGGCACCCTATGTAATATTTGTTTATTACCTGAACTATGATATCTACTAAAAACCCTCAAACTATGACACTGTCCATCAGTATCTACTGAGTCATAGGATTCTTTCGAACAATGTCTACTGCTGTTGCCATATGCAACAAGAACTCACGAACCAATGTGAGGAAATATCTACCTAGTACTCGAAGAGAAAATTCCATTTCTTGAACCGTAATTAAACCAAGATCTCAGGATGTTGATCAAGGTCATGTAGGCTTACCTGCTTCTCCTCAGTTATGCTCCTCCGAGGTTTTTAATTTATGATCTACTGCCCTTCAAGGTATTTCTCCTTGGACATAGAACTGAAAATCTCACATGGGCCAACTCCTCTATTTTTTTACTATTTCCAACCTCTCTTTTCTTGTGTGAGCTATTGGTGCTCTATGGTCTATCCCCACTCTTCTTCTATATTCCTTTTGGTGATGAATTAGTGGGGGAGAACCCACTTGGTTGCCCCTAGTATGAGTGTTTCCCCTTTTCTATGATTGAGATGTATAGGATCCTCTATTAATTGGCCCACTTTCCTTTGTATTATTTGTCGGTTTTGCTGTCGGTCCCTCTTCTTCAAATTGGGAAGGTGACATGACAACTTTTATACAGTTTTTCTTGGCCTTTGTAATTTCCAATTGGGATCATCCATTCTTCTTCAGAATCCATTGCTCATCATATAGGCGGGACCTTAGGGTGTCACTATGCTATCCCTCTTGGCATTTTATTTTGGGGCCATTCTTGTACGACATTAGCAACATGAGCAATTTTCACTTTAAGAATATTCTGGAGATAGGTTGAGCAGGATCGTTGTACAAATCTTGATAGCAAGTTAAATGAGATCGTAATTATGATTTACAGATCGTAGTTAGAAAGTACAGTTTTGTACTTCCATTTGTGCTTCGCAAATTTACAACTACGGTGGGATAATTCTTAAGCTACGAGCAACAGAATCCACTTGCGATCTACGAGTAAGAGCAAGTCACTAAACAGAATCCAAACTGGGATAGATTCACCTTACAACCTCCATTTATGCTCTATAAGTGAGTTTAGAGATTTCAACTTGAGTTTATGACCCTTATTTCATGACTTTGACAGTGGAGTTTTTCACATGCGATCCATATATTCCATATATGGGTTGTATGTTAGACCATAAGTTGTTACCAGAGCTTCCTTGGTTTTGGAATTGACTTACAGTCACACATATAGTCTGTACTTGAATTATACGACCATACTTCTTATTCACAAAGGTGGAATTCTATAGATCATAATTCAATCTTACATTTTGATTTATGATGGAAAATGCCAGCCGTGAAGGCATTTTGTGGCTCACAAATTACATAAGCCTTATGAATCATCAGTGTTACCTTAGTGATCAAACCATCATACCCCTATTTTGGTCTCACTCCTACCCACTTTTCATAATAGACACGTAAAGAATGAAGTAGAGCTTACCCTAAGGTTCTTATATTTTAGATTGTGTGTGAGTGTGTGAGTGAGTGTAGACAGTGATGTAGGGATCTAACAAGAGCCTTAACTGCTTGCTGGTGCTTGGTCGAGTGATTGTGAGTATTTTGGAGTGGGAAATATGATGTGAAGGGGTGGTGATTCTACTTATGAGTTGATATAAGTGATAAGAAGCCACCCTTATTGGCGGTTTCACAGAGGTTTGTGGTTGTTGCTTCTAAAGAAGTTAAACTCTACCGTCTCTCTCTCTTTTTTTCTTGGAAGATTTAGGATTAATTTAGATATAGTGTTCTTTTAACAGTCGCAGATGGCTTTCACGGTCTAGTACGTGTCCATAAATAGGTTCCAGAAGGTGCCATTCATATGCATCACTTATGGTCGTAATTCCTTTAGTAGAATTGAGTTACAATCTGTAAGTGGGTAATACTTGAACTAATGCCCATTTCTCCTCTCCACTTACGAACTCATATACTCCTCATACTTTTTAATTACGCTTCATATATGAATTGTAAGTGGCTAATGGTGATACTCAACTTTTTTATTCCGCTTGCGAGCCTCATCTACGGACATAACTAGGATTTTCTGTCGTAGGTCTATCTGCAAGTGGAAAAAAGTTACTTACTTGCCTTCCATGTTTCAAGAAGCATGTATGGCTCGTAAGTGAAAATTTTCATCCATATATAGGCCGCAAGATAAAGCTTTTTCTCGCGCC
>JACEIK010012268.1:18007-31609 GCA_018107945.1 Datura stramonium | reverse complement strand
ACTACTTTGAGCAAGTGAGTTTTTATATTAGTGCGGCATGCTGGCCGATGCGCCAAAGTGCCACTGTGACACGCTACCAATGCGGATGCTCACTATTTTGTAGTCCCTTAACCTCCCAACTTGCTTCCTTTCTCCATGACACGGCTATGAATGCCCCACTTCTTCTCCGTGGCACATTGATGACTCCAAATGCCACTTTTAGCTTGCATTCCAATCTATAACGAAGGGTAATCACAAACATTAGTTCATGAACACCATTTCAATCAAAATACATGAGGTTATAATTGAATTGATTCATAATGTAAGCTAGAATGTGATCATACAACGACACTTGGACGTATAAATACGCCCAAGATCATCCATGTGCTTGTATATGAGGATGTATGCATGCTCACTCAGGTGTGTGTATGTGTATAGGTATAATTCCACATCAAATAGGGTAAACCATCCTCTATACCACAATCATACTAACCAGGATTTCAGCTACTCAAAAACCATGGCCTCGGGCCCATAATATCATAATGGAATGGAAAATGAGAAATTCAAGTGATAACAACTTTAACAAATCGATGACGACCAATAGCCCCAAGAAAATACCTCTCATCCAAATCTACCAAAAAAAACTTTTTCTAAGCATAACCTAAGGATCCCAAACCTATCCTCAATATAGCAACTAACCACCTAAACTAAAGCTTATAAAGAAAAACTATTCTAAAGTCCAAGAAATGACCAATAATTCAAAAAATCGTCACACCTTAAATCTAACCAGGAAATCACCCTAATATCATGAAACTTATAAAATAGGAAAAAGGGTCAAAAATACCCCTCTACTTTCATCTAATAGCTAACATTGCCCCTAGTTATACTATAGGGCCAAATATATCCCTGCTATTAATAAAGTAAATAAAAATACCCCTCAATTGGATGGAAAGCCCCCAAATTAACTTCAAATGTCCGATTTCAATTAAATTACCCGTTTTTCCTTTAAATTAGCACCCGGTCCACTAAACTAAAAAAAATAAAAATCAATTTAAATCTCAAAACTCATCTCTTCATCTTCTTTATCTCCTCCGTTAAAACACTGTGCTAGCTTCACCAAACTTCCTCCATTAGATTAAACAAAAAAACTTTATTTCTCAAGATCAAATATTTTCCAATTACACTTATTATCCCTAATCTAAATAACATTACGGAGACAAGCTGTCTATATTTAGGCTGCACTTCAACAAGAATTTTCATAAGCTTCAATTTTTCCAGTTCGATCCTCACAGGAACCTTCACTCGAAGATTCATAGGATTTTTCCTTTATGTTGATGATCTTCCTGTAATGATCGTAACAAAATTGTAGCTTTCTCTATTTTCCCTGTCAAGTTCATGTTGAGTAAAGTGGTATTTCTATGGCCCTGATAGAACTTTGGAAATTATCTTTCACATAAATTATTGCCTTTGTACGATACATTCAAATGGCTTCCATTTTCATAGTACATTCCAATATTTTTGTTAGGATTTCTTGCAGTGATATTCACGTTAAATGTTGCGGACAAGCTCATTTTATTGTTGAGGTTAAATTGGAAAATTTTCATGCTATCAACAGAATATTTTTGGCTGGAAGTCCAAGTAGATTACTTGATCTTGAGAAATAAAGCATTTTTGTTTAATCCAATGGAGGAAGTTTGGTGGAGCTAGCATGGTGTCTTAACAGAGGAGATGAAGAAGATGAAGAGATGAGTTTACATTTAATTTTATTTGTGTTTATTTATTTTAGAGGATTGGATTTGGATTTAAATGGAAAAATGGGTAATTTAATTGAAATCGAGTATTTTAAGTCAATTTGGGGGGTCCATCCAATTGAGGGGCATTTTTGTATACTTTGTTAACAGTGGGGGTATAATTAACCCTATAGTATAACTAAGGGCAAAGTTAGCTAATAGATGAAAGTAGAGGGGTATTTTGACCCTTTTCCCTATATAACATACTACCAAACTGAGCCAAGTCTAAAGAAAGAAAAATCGTAACCTACCTCACGGCCAAACGTCAAGCCACAAACCGTTACTCGAAAGCTTTCCCCTTTCGCAATGCCTCAGTTTGCTGTCATGCTATCACGAACATGATCTACTAATCAAAACAAGGCTAACAATACCCATATTGACATATTTTAATTCGGGTTGAAAATCTACCCTCTAGGCCGGCTAACGAAAACTGAAATAAGTTACAGTAGTGTGTTCCTTGAAGGTTCAGGAACTCATACTTGAAATTTTGCAAATATGGAGCTCCTTTTGAGGCTCAAATCAGCCCAAAAATATCAAGATCATAAAAGAGATATTCTAGAATTTGGAGCTCAAAAATGCAAATTAAACATGGAAATGAAGCTATAATTAGCTAAAGAATGAAGAGTGGAAGACAATTTACCTATCTGCCTAAGAATTCGCTAAGAAATAGTGCAAATCGCCACTTATAGAGCTCTCAATAATGGGGGGTCAAGTTTTGCATGATATAAGCTGAAAGGAATTGATCTGCCTATAAAGTTGTCAATTTTTTGCTGCGGTGGACTCCAGATCGCCATGACAGATCCGCTACAGCGATCTCTGGCCGCTATAGCAAGCTGCCTGGCACCAGCCATAACTCAAACTTCAAATGGACCCCCAGAATTCATTCAAAGTGCAATGATCGCAAATTATCACGCCCTACCTTGGGAGGCGCAACTGGAACCTGATGCCATACTAAACTCAAAGCCAACCTGGCTAGACACTTACACCTCTGGTGCAAGCCAGCAACATATAATCAAGAAAACAATCGGCTATATCTAAGCTCAAAACACAGCCTTAGGCAGACAAGGCCGCAATATAAACCTATGCGAAAATGGCTAACCCAATAGTTGCAATAATATATCATCCTAAGCGGGCCAACAAGACTATCATGTTGCTAGAAAATAACATAACTAGGCCCCATGCGGCCAACACGTATATCATGACACATATAGGCCCCACACGGCCACAACACACCACTAACTATGAACCATGGTCCGCAAACCTCTAAGAATGATATATTGCTGGGGACAGGGCCCCAGCTTACCCAAAAACAATACATCAAAAGACAGGCAAACCTCTAATATTTGGTAACTCCGGAGGAAAGGAGCTGGTCAATCTGCCGAATCTAATTAGCTACTAAGGAGGTCTCGAAACCTGTCTGTCTGAACCGCAGGCAAGTATGCAGCACCCCATGCGTGGGCGTTAGTACAATAAGTACTAAATATGTAAGGCAGAAAAATGATAACTGAATAAAAGTTGATAAGCAACTCAAAAGTAATCAATAATAAGGGCCAGAAGTTAACCTGAATCATTTCACAATCATAAACTGTATCTAGTAAGAAAATATACAAACAAGAACCTAACCTGACCCCCATAAGCCTAGAAGGTACAAGCAGCACGAAATAACCTACCTAAGCCCCTATAAGCCAGGCAAGTGCAAGAAATCTACATACTCCTCCTATTTGTATCATCGCAGACTCGTAAGAAAACTATAACTAAGGTATAACCAATCTCTGGATCTGTGATCGATCCTTCTGGGTTCCTGCTACTGTGTCTGAGCCATCTGTGCTCCTATAACTATATTGGAGCCTTTTGAGCTCCTGTAACTGCACCCTCAGCACACAAGGCTCTATTGAGGGTCAGTGATGCCAAATCAGGCATAGGGGAAGCTGATAAGGGCACCAGACTTCAAAAGGCTCTACAGGCCTCAGTATAGTCGCTCGTGACGTCATATTTCTCTATGAGTATAATATAGCCCCCATAAGCACTTTATGATTATATCTCGCTCCTTGAGCAGTTTGTATAGCATCTGATAGGCCTAACTTATATACTACACGTCACTCAGTAAGAATACATAAACCCTCAAGTCTCACACAATCGCTATTCGTCCCTAAAATATTCTATGTAGCAGCCAGCAGGCACATTCCATGTGCCCACAGCTAACCAGATGGTCATGGCAGCAATTATAAAATCAGTCATCTTGAAAAGAAAAAGGCGATGTCCCGGGTGACCTAGGCGATAATCTGAAGGTTATACTAGTACAATGGTAGTTCATAAGAGAACATCAAGGTCATAGACGATCATCTATATGCTTCCCTCGCCTAGAACGACTACAATGCTACTACTAACTAGATATGATTCTAAGCAGTCAGCCGCAATATCCTACAAGCATCCACTATAATTATTAACCTGAAGGTAATGTTGTGGTACTAAGGTTCTAGTCCCCTAGGCGTTAACCTAGTCTCCCCAGACAACATATAGCTCCTTTGAGCAATCTGTAGCCCCGTAGGCAGGTGTTTCTGGACTTTAGCCCTTCTAGGCAACCTGTAGGTGGGCATTTGTGTGGGTAGCCAAAGGAATTGGCCCCACATCTAACCGTTGATAAGGTCCCTACTTAGGGTATCACATAGTCTATCAAACTTCTAACAACTAGGGTGGTTTCCTGAGTGACCTATACAACAAGCGGTAAGTCGACTAAAATATATGGTCACTGATAGTAGGCCGATCATATGGAAAGCTATCACTCAGGTCATTAGGCAACCCTGGTGCCCCTGACGCGAAGGTAAGGCCACCCTATCAAGATTCTAGTCCTGTAGGCATCAAGGTACGCCAACAGCCTATAGGCGAGCTTTACCGCCTATATAGGCATCACATAGGAAGTTATATTTCCCAACTGTGCCCTATGCTACCCAACCTAACAAAGCATGCCCAAAATCTAACTACAAGCTTCTAAGGCCTTGGTATGACAATAAGACATCAGTAATCCTTCTAGACGATAAATAAGTGAACAGGGAAATCTCTATGACGCTCCTAGCAATAGTCAAATTGAATATATTCTTTCCTGACTAGGGATACTATGTTACAACCTCAATTCATCTCTTAGAAACTAACCACAACATATATAATCATAAGCTACTAATAGGTACAAGTCGTATCAATTATACGACGAGAATACTTGCCGAAAGAGATTAGTCTTAACATACCTCAATAGCCGAATTATGCTCAATCAATCCTGCTTCGATCAAGAACTCGTAATCCCTCCATATTCTAGCTTTTACATCAAGGGAATAGGGCCTTTATAGTTCAAGAATTAGGCCAGCATCCATAACCCACCAAACACAATGACAATAAGTCAAAACGAGTTTGATTCGACAGAAACTTATGAATTTTTATAAATTAAAAAGGTAGAAATACTTACTATCACTAGTACACATACTAGCTATAGTTTAAGATGATTTCTATGACTTTTACCGCTAGAGCTCCGTCAAACCGTGCCAATTTCAAAGATTCAACTCCATAGATATGTTCTGCGTTGGCCCAGGAATCACTCATAAGAAGAATTGACGATTCAAGATGATTTAGTAGCATAATTTGGCTTCAAAATGATGAAATTCTCGTGAACTATATTGCCAAGGATGACTACCCTCAAGGGAAATATTTTAATGAATCAAGTCCCACACTTAAAACATATATATAAGTAGAGGCGGTGGCTAGGGTGCGTGGCGCACCGCTCCTTACGGCGGAACACGAGAGCATCGAGCCGACCCTTGTGCCAGCCCACCTGTGTGTTATGTAGCTCCATGCGTTGGGCTTCCTATGCATCACATGGCCCTTTCCGCCAGTGTGCGCAGCCCCCTGCCAAAATGCGTCGGCGCGCGCGACTCTCCAGCCAACTTGCGGTCGCTCAACATCTGAGGCCAATTCTTGTTGGGCAACTTTAATTCCTTACTATTTCACTTTCGAGCAATATATAAACAAAAATTTAGCCCGAGGAATATATATTCTCACTAAACCCGTAGGCACTCGTTCACGGGGCGTTTCATCCTTCCCCCTTAGGGACATTCGTCCTCGAATGTAATTTAATCTCAAGATTCTGAATTCTTAGGCTTTGCTAAAAACTTTCGGCTGAGTATCCTCTGTAATATGGGATATCTTAAATCCTGAAATATCAAAAAAGTCCAACATAGGCATCTCACAGGACGCTACAAACAACATAGATCCATAGAGAATAACTGAGTAACTGACAACAATAGTAGTAACATAAGGCACAAACATTATCTGAACAACTATCTCACCTCAACTGTTACTATCTGAGTCTGTATAGGATCGTTATAGGGCCTGGGAAAACTGAGGATATCTAGACTTTATGTCGTCCTCATCTTCCCAAGTCATCTCTTCTATATTTCTGCTCTTCCATAAGACTTTAACAGAGGCTACGTCTTTGGTCCTCAGTCTGCAAACCTGCTGATCTAATATAGCTATTAGATTCTAGGGTCTCCAATGTACTTACGTAACATTGATACATAAAAGACTAAATAAACAGATTCTATCCCCGAAGGAAATTCTAACTCATAGGCCACTTGGCCAACCTTTCGGAGGATCCGGTATGTCCCGATGAATCTAGGCTAAGCTTGCCCATTTTGTCAAATCTTATAATGCCTTTTTTTGGTGAAACTTTCAGGAATACCCAATCGTCGACATCACATTCCAAGTCTCTATATCGTACATTAAAATAGAACTTCAGATGACTTGGAGCTGTCGATAAATGCTTTCGAATGAGCTTAACTTTTTCTTTCGTCTGATATATCATATGGGGTCCCAACAACTTGGACTTGCCTATTTTAACCCATACTAGGGGGAACTTGCATTTCCCCACGTACAAAACCTCATAAAGTGCCATTTTGACGGTAGATAGGTGACTATTATTATACACAAACTCACTAAGAAGTAGGTTTCCACCCCAACTTCCTCTGAAGTCTAGCACACACACACGTAACATATCTTCGGGCGTCTGAGTGGTGCACTCTGGGGATGAAAAGTTGTACTCAAGTTACCCTGCGTCCCCAAATCTTTCTGAAATAGCTTTCAAAATCTAGCTGCAAACTGGGCCCCTCTATCAGAGATAATAGACACTAGGACACCGTGCCGTTGGACTATATTTTAATGTACAACTCAGCATAATCTTCAATTGAGAACGAAGTCCTGACTGGCAAGAAATGGGCTGATTTCGTCAGCTTGTGAACAATGACCCAAGTAGAGTCAAATATACGCCTAGTACGCGATAAGCCTGTAACAAAATTCATATTGATTGCTTCCCATGTCCACATAGGCACAGCTATCTCCTGAGTTAGCCCGCTAGATTTTTTATGTTTACCTTTTTACTGGCAATTGCGACACTGCACTACCAACTCGGCTATATCTTCTTTATCCCTTCTGCAATACCACACTTGGAGCATAGAGTCATCCCTTGGATTTCAAGACTTCATCACTTGTTAAGCCAATAACTCTTCCTACTAGGCTTTTCCTCTGGACTATACTAGGCTTAGAGTCTTCGTACTATTACTCCTTCACCTCTGCAACTAGAGGTGATATTGTCGAATTCTAGGTCACAACCCCACTACCATCTGAGTCCATCAGTTGGACTCCTAAACTGGCCGGCTAGTGTAGCTCTTGAGCCGATTCTCTCTTTTCTGGCCCCAAGTATGATAAGTTGCCCATGGATTTGTGACCAAGGGCATTGGCTACAATGTTAGCCTTTCCTGGATGATACAAGATATTTTGCGTCGTATTCCTTTAGCAACTCAAACCAATGATATCGTCACAAGTTCACCTCTTTACGGTTAAGATATACTAGAGGCCCTTGTGATTAGTATAGATGTCAACATGCGCACCATATAAATAATGTTTCCATACCTCCAGAGCATGAACAACTACAGCTAACTCTAAATCATGGATGGGGTAATTCTTCTCGGCTCCCTCTACTTTCTACGTGCCAACCTAATGCTCATATCTCGACATTTAGCGACGATTTCATGTTATATTAGCCCAGTACAACCTAGGTATGGTTCTGATCTCTTTCAGAGTTAGATGCTTATGTCTGGCCCTTACTTTTATAGGCTGAAGTCCGGGGTTCGTGCCTCATGTACAATACTAGCAAGGATACTACTAGTCAAACCTATTAACCTATATCGTCCTGACCCACTCAGGACGGTTCCCATCATATAACCTCATTGTCCTTTAACATAAAAAACCGGGGCCATAGCCATTATTCTCTAGGTATTCCCTACCGCCCTCAACACACTGCGGTGGGATTAGTCTATTCCTAACCTGAGTCTGCTATTGTTGGAAGTCTATTGCTTATGGACCCTCACATGTACTTGGCTGCTCCTAGCAATCTTACCTGCTATCCTGACTTTACTGTAGTGAAGGCCTAGGTGACCTATTTAAGTACTAGGGTTCTTGACCACTTTCATAACACCCCTAGGAATCAACATTTCTAGCCTTCCCTTGTTATTTACTCTTAATGACATACCGGCAACACTTACTCTCTCTTCTATACTGAGAAAAGGATAGTAGGCGGGAAATAACAATATCATTCTGTAGTGGGGCTAAGGTAAGAAACTCGCCAAACTCTAAAGGGATGGAAGTAAGAATCTCACAATTTCACAACCTTTCATACCTTTCAAGTAATCCAACATTAGCTATTGCCCCTGTCCAATACTGGGTAGATACTAAGTAAGCCAACATATATACTACACTTCAAACATCCCGATCCACAGGTATAGGAAGAACTGAGAGCAATGTTGGCATATCTGTTACCCTATGAGGTTCTTGGTGCCGTGGAGAATGCTGGGGAGATCAAAAAAATGTCTCCCTTTTGCCCTTAGGCTGGGTTGGCCCCAGGGGTGGCACCCTGCTGGTACCCTTTCCTACTGCTATATCTAACTCACGGCTGGCTGTAGTTTGTCTCATATCAAACATCACTCCAGACAGACATAACAATATAACTTAGGGACTCAACCCTATACAACTTATCTCTATAGCATGATCTTGGGAAAAAGGATGGGTAACTATATTATCATGGCTTGTAGCTCCCTGCTTATAAAATGTGGTGCACAACACATTTATAAATAAGACTCTACTACAAATGGCTTGCAGACTCCCTAGGATACGGCATTGCACTGATACCAAGTTTTTCACACCCCACCTTGGGAGGCGCAACTGGCACCTAATGCCATACTGAACTCGGAGTTGACCTGGATGGACCCGTACACCTCTGGTGCAATCCAGGATCATATAATCAAGAAAATAATCAGTTATATCTTGGCTCAAAACATAGCCATTAGGCCGACAAGGCCACAATATAAACCTATGCGAAAATAGCTAACCCAGCAGTTGTAATAATATATCATCCTAAACGGGCCAACAAGACCACCATGCTGCTAGTAGATAACATAGTTAGGCCCCAAGCGGCCAACAAACATATCATGACACATATAGGCCCTACACGACCACAACACACCACTAACTATGAATCGTGGTCTGCAAGCCTCTAAGAGTGATATATTGGTCGGGATAGGGCCCCATCCTAACCAAAAACTATACATAAGAAGACAGACAAACCTCTAATATTTGGAAACTCTGGAGGAAAGGAGCTGGCCAATTTGCCGACTCTGAACAGCTACTAAGGAGGTCTCGAAACCTGTCTGTCTGAACCTGCAGGCAAGTGTGCAGCACCCCATGCGTAGGCGTCAGTATAATATGTACTGAATATGTAAGGCAAAAAAATGATAACTGAATAAAAGCTGATAAGGAACTGGAAGTAATCAATAATAAGGGCCAGAAGTTAACCTGAATGATTTCATAATCATAAACTGTATGTAGCAAGAAAATATACAAACAAGAACCTAACCTGGCCCCCATAAGCCTTGAAGTTACAAAAAGCATAGAAATAACCTACCTGGGACACCATAAGCCCGACAAGTGCAAGCAATCTATATACTCCTCCTATTCGTATCATCGTAGACTCGTAGGAAAACTGTAACTAAGGTATAACCAATCTATGGATCTATGATCGAGCCTTCTGGGCTCCTGCGACTGTATCTGAGACATCTAGGCTCCTGTAACTATATCTGAGCTTTTTGGACTCCTATAACTGTACCCTGAGCACACAAGGCTAAACTGAGGGTCAGTGATGCCAACTCCGGTATAGAGGAAGCTGGTAAGGGCGCCAGACTTCAAATGGATCTGCAAGCCTCATTATAGTCGCTCGCGACTTCATATTGCTATGTGAGCATAATATAGCCTCATAGGCACTTTATGATTATATCTCATTCCTTAAGCAGTCTGTATAGCATCTGACAGGCCTAACTTATATATTACACATCGCTCAGTAAGCGCACATAGCCCCTCAATTCTAACATAACCGCTATTCGCCCCTAAAATATTCTATGTAGCAGCCAGCAGGCACATTCCATGTGCCCACAGCTGACTAGATGGCCATGGAAGCAATTATAAAATCAGTCGGCTTATAAAGAAAAAGGCGAGGTCTGGGGTGACCGAGGCAATAATCTGAAGGTTATAGTAGTACAACTGTAGTTTATAAGCGAACAACAAGGTCTTAGGCAACCATCTATATGCTTCCCTCGCTTAGAACGACTACAGGGCTGCTATTTACTAGATATGATTCTAAGCAGTTAGACACAATATCCTACAGGCAGCCACTACAATTATTAACTTGAAGGTAATGTTGTGGTACTAAGGTTCTAGTCCCCTAGGTGTCAACCTGTTCTGTCCAGACAACATATAGCTCCTGTGAGCAATCTGTAGGTTCGTAGGTAGGTGTGTCTGGAATTTAACCCTTCTAGGCAACCTGTACGTGGGCATCTATGTGAGTAGACGAAGGCGTTCTCCCCCATGTCTAACCACTGATAAGGTCCCTACTTAGGGTATCACATTGTCTATCAAACTTCTAACAACTAGGGTGGTTTCATGAGCGATCTACATGACAAGCGATAAGTTGACTGAACTATATGCTCACTGATAGTAGGCGGATCACATGGAAAGCTATCACTCAGGTCATTAGCCAACCCTGGTGCCCCTGACGCGAAGGTAAGGCCACCCTATCGAGATTCTAGTCCTGTAGGCGTCAAGGTGTGCCAACAACGTGTAGGCAAGCTTTACCATCTATATAGGTGTCAAATAGAAAGTTATATCACCCAACTGCACCTTATGCTGCCCAACCTAAGAAAGTACACCCAACAGCTAACTACAAGCTTCTAAGGCCTTGGTATCACAGCAAGAGATCAGTAATCCTTCTAGACGGTAAATAAGTGAACAGGGAAATCTCTATGACACTCCTAGCGATAGTCAAACTGAATATACTCTTTCCCGACAGGGATACTATGTTACAACCTCAATTCGTCTAGTAGCAGCTAACCATAACATATATAATTATAAGCTACTACATAGGTATAAGTCATATCAACTATACGACGAGAATACTTTTCAAAAGAGATTAGCCTTAACATACCTCAATAGCCGAATTTTGATCAATCAATCCTGCTTCGATCAAGAACTCATAATCCCTCTGTATTCTAACTTTTACATCAAGGGAATAAGGCATATATAGTTAAAGAATTAGGCCAGCAGTCATAACCCACCAAACACAATGATAGTAAGTCAAAAAACAAGTTCGATTCCGCAGAAACTTATGAATTTTTATAAATTAAAAGGGTAGAAATACTTACTATCACTCCTAGATGTACTAGCACTAGTTTAAGATGATTTCTACGGCTTTTATCCACTAGGGCCCCATCAAAACGAGCCAATTTCAAAGATTCAACTCCGTAGATACATTCTTCATAGGTCCGAAAATTACTACCCAAGAAGAATTGACGATTGGAGATGATTTAGTAGCGTAATTTGTCTTCAAAACAATGAAATTCTTGTGAACTATATCGCCAAGGCTGACTGCTCTCAAGGGAAATATTTTTAATGAATCAAGTCCCACACTTAAAACATATATATAGGTGGAGATGGTGGCCATGGTTCACAGCGCGCCACTCCTTGCGGTGGAACACGGGCGCGTTGTGCCGGCCCTTGCGCCAGCCCACCTGCGCGCCGCGCAGCTCCATTGGTTGGGCTGCATGCGTCACACGGCACCCTACTTACGTGTATCTGTGTGCACAACTCTCCAGCCGACTTGTCGCTCGACATCCAAGGCCAATTCTTGTTGGGCAACTTTAATTCCTTACTATTTCACTTCAGGAGAAGATAAAAACAAAATTTAGCCCAAGGAATATTTATTCTCACTAAACCCGTCGACACTCGTTCACGGGGCGTTTCACAAATATTATATGTTTTCCAAGTGGAAACTATATTTTAGACTTACTGGAATTGACGAAATGAACATCGGAGGTCATCTTGACAATATGAATACCAAAATAATACTTAAACCACATAAAAACAACCGCCCACACGCCCAAAATGAGTCTGAAAGCCTTGAGACCCGAACTAAAGGTCCCACTAGCCTAAAATTCACATTCTGGAGATAACGACGTTGACGGAATTCTCATCTAAGATCGATTATTAAGAATTCTGACCGAAGTCAACGATTTCGACTCTAGAAACTCCAAAACTAGGAAATATTTTTAAACCTCGCCTAAAAACTTTGGGAACCATGCTTCCCATCCTTGCAAGTCATGAAAGTGGTGTAGAAGCCACATGGAGGGTCAAAATGATAAAAAAGCACAAAAGTAAGGAAATGATCAGGAGGGTTGTTACATCATTGCTTGACTTATAGGACATGGTATTCTGTTAGTTGAAACTTATACCATAACTTCTGCATTTATACTACTTATAGTATGCTTATTGTACATAATATTTTATTAATCTTAATCATGCATAATTGGACTAATTAATAATAGAAAGGAAGAAATTGCGCTAAGTAGTACATTTATAAAATGCTTCTGATATGGTTCACCAATATCGGATGCTTGTTTCATTGGGATTTGGTTTGAAGCGTGACAAGCTTTGTATCATAGTCATAGATTTTGGAGTGTCCTTAGAATTGTCTAGTGGAGTCTTCCTCTTGCAACTTTATCACCTGCATGGCCGAAGGACTCCTAGAGAATTTATAGGTGTTTCTCATTCCTCTTGATTCTAGATTGTATTGTAGAGCTTGAGCTTGAAATCCTCTTTAGGATCATTCTAATACATTCATTACTCGTGTCTCGCAGAAATTGATATTGACACGGTACTATTAACAAGGCTAACACATGAGCTTCCAGCAATGTTAGGCGAGCATCCAACTATACCCGTCGACCTTACTATCTTAGTCCCTAATGCCGAGGTTAGGATTAGTACTGAAAATCAAGCGCCTCCATGGGTTTCAACTATTACTATTATTTCGTCCAGATGTGTTGTCGATATTGGGACTATGGAGAGTGCAAATCAGATGCTTACTACTTTGGTGGAAGCTCAACAAATGCGAGTTTTGGAAACACATTTGAAATTAGTGGAGGAAAGATTAAATATTTTCTTAGACTGAAGCCACCTAAGTTATATGGTTTGCGTGTCGAGAATGATCTACTATCTTTCATGGAAGAGAATTTCAGGGCTCTTAGAGCTATGGTGCACATGATTCCTAGTCTGTTGACTTCAAATTTACTTAATCATAACAACTTTGTATATTACGATATATGATAAATGAAATACTAATAAATAAAATTTTCAAAAATTTTTAATTTATTTTTTCATAATAAATATTATTTGGATACTAATGGTGTCATGA
>JACEIK010012268.1:0-15538 GCA_018107945.1 Datura stramonium | reverse complement strand
TCGTCTTCTTGCGTTAACGATTAATAGGTTAAAATTTTTTTTATAAATAATTAAAATAAGAGACGTAAGCCTAGAATTAGGCTTACGTAAACCACAATAAAAAATTAGTGATATTACATCAAATCTAGGTAAAGTTATTTAAAATTATCGCCATAATTTCTAAGAATAATTTTAAAGACCTCCACTCAAATTACACTCCGTAACACTAAATTCTCTTATGATTTACAATATTATATTTATCTCCCATATTTTGATTCATTAATAACAATCTTTTTAATCTATCTATTTTTAAGATAAAATCATAGGTTGACAAATTTAGGCTTAATGATATTAAACCCTTTTAATTAATTTTATGAGTATCTTCTCTGACAAATTCTTTTTAAGTTAAAAACCCCCTAAATCCTTGGCTAGAAAGTCCTCCTTCATGAAACAAAAATTCTTAATCTGAACTTGGAACTGGTCAAACTAGAGGTAGTGCGATTGTCTCATACGAATAATCCTCTATTTGTGGCCTTCTTTTCATTAGACGGATTTAGAATTTTAACTTCGTGGGTTTCTAATAAAATTAATTAATATGTAATAATAACTGAACAAAAAATATTTTTTTTATTGGCTGATTTTTTTTAGTTAAGTTTGTTATATGTTTCTTTCTAAAAAAACTGAAAAAAGGAGTTGTTTTAGAACTGAAACCTTTTTAACTTAAAAAAAAACAAGAAGAAGAAAGGGACGGCATCCAGCAGGACTCAATTCTGCAACACTTCAAACTAAAGGAAATCTGAGGAGTCCATCCTTGCCACTGCACCAACAGCTCATTTGTTAATGGGTTCCCTCTGAAAATAGTTATAACCTTCCAATATTTTTTAATATAATTATAAGATTTATGGTGCGGAACTCACATCCACTTCTATAGATCCTCTCCTGATTTTACATACTTTAATTTTATGGGGTTTTATTAACCCTAAACTTGTTTGAAGCGGTATATAAAAACTTCTTAGGAGACGGAGTGTGAGATGAAGTATTTTACGTGAGACGAAATAAATTGTAAATTTCAAAATATAGGATCTATGTTTTATGGGTCTACGCGACATAAGTTATATGTATTTTTAAATTTATGATTTTATTATTAATAAAAAAAAAGCAAAAGTAAACTTTTAATAATTCTGCAAATAAATTACACATAATATAGAATATTATTATAATTATTATTTTAGAAAGGTGACAACGCAAAAATGATAATAACTGAGATAATCTTAATAATAAAATAATTCATCATTGATTTTCATATCTACTAGTTCATTTTACGCTCAACTAATATTTATACTGATTTTTATTTATATGTTTCAAAGAAGGAGAGGGATAAAAAATATAAAAGTAAAGATAAAAAATGGATAAAGTTACTTAGAAATATAGTGTCATGAAATTTCTATTCTATCAATTTCAGACATAATCATCTAAAAAAAATCACTTATGACAATGTCATTTTCTATGAGATTTATTTTCTTTATCTATATATTTTTAAAAAATTACTATAACATAAAAATATAATAGCATAAAACATAAATATCATTACGATAATAATAAAAAAATATAATATATAACAAAAATACTTTTAATAACGAAAATAAAATTTAATGCTCCAAGCTTATATATGCTTTTACGCGTGACGCTTGAGGCTGACCTTAAAATAAAACACTGATACATATTAATACCACTCCATGCTCTATTTTGATCAATATGCACGAAATGGCAGTGCGCGAGAAGAAAATTTTTAAGTCTAAATCAATGTGTTTTACTATTTTCATTCATTGAAAATATTCTTTTTTACTTTTACATTTTCCTTTTACTTGTTTTTTTCTTTATGTATGAAATTTTTACCTAGGTTTTGTACCTATAGTTTAAATAATATTATATTAAATTATAAATTTGTAATTTGAGTTCATCAACACTAATAGTCTACACGACTTAGATATTTGTTTTTAACTTAGTTGTTTGTCTATGAATGAACCAGGTTGTCTAACGTGTTTCACTTAAGCTGATAAATGCAGTAAGTAAAGCACACAATAATTTTAGCATGGAAAACACCCAGCTCAAAAGGTGAAAAACCACGACCTGTACCTCCACAGGATTTTCTCCAACTTCACTAACTTCAAGAACCTCTTCAAACAGCAGATTACAACACTTGTAACCTAAAGGAATTATAAACTCCAATTCCTAGCTACTCACACTCCTCCAGGAATGTGTCCCCAACGTCTCCTAGTATACTCTACTTGAAGACAAGATCTTCTTAATCCAGTTTATAACTTACTGAATTAAGATTACATCAATTACAACTCAATGACCAACTCCTATTACAAGATTTCTAACTCTAGCCTATCATTTTACTAAGACCAAGTTCATCAATTGAATTTCTTCACACTTCAAATGTTGCAAAATCTCACACTTTGCATATTTCCCTTTTCTCTCTTTGTAAGTGCGCCAATTGCTTTCAGAAGTCCCACTTTTGTATATACACAACTCTTCAAAGAGTTCTTTTCTCTTTCAATCTCTTTGCGGCAACAACATTTGCCCGCCTTAGAGGTCTACTCCAAGTAGGAGTCCTTCAAGTTAATGTCTTTTTTTTTGTGTTGTAATCAAGCCCCAACAATTCCAACTCAGCATGTGATTATTTCACCGAGTTTGTTTGATACGACTTATCTAATCCTTGATTCGAGCACCTTTATCTCTTGATAGTTTCAGCTTCTTTAAACAGTGTATTTGGCACTTTTTTTAAACAACTTTATTCACCTGTTTCATTATCATCTTGTCAGTCATCAAAACTGCATATAACCCAACAAATTTTTCTTTTTTTATGATGACAAACTCAATGTCATTTATGCAGTCAGCTATCTTTACCTGTAGATAGAAACCACTTGATTAAAATAGGTTAGTCAATTGGGTTATAAATATTACATTGCCTGTGGTATTATGTATTCTTCCCCTTTTGGCATCATCAAAAAGTTGTTTCAAACTAGATACAGGCCAAATAAGGTAGTTAAACATTTTATTGTCATTAGGGCAATCACCAAAACAATCAGGATACAAATTTCCTTGGTATAATAAAGGATTAAAAAGTGCAAGAGACATTATCCAATTTACGCAAAAACAAACACTTCACTCATAGCAAAAGATAGTTCTACACCACAATTGCAATAGTACTAAAACAAAAACAAACTAAGCCTAAGATTTAGAACAACAGAACGAGAGATAAGCACAAAAGGAGACTAGGATGGAGGAACTGCGGGAAGTAGTTGGGATAACCGACGAAGTGCTTCAGCATTAGCGACCCTTTCTAAGTGTAGAATTGTCTGTAACTCATTGATTATGTCTTGTAGAGTAGCTTTTCCTTGGGCGTGAGCTGCTTGAGCAACCTCTAGTTCAACTGTCTTGTCAGCTAAAACAATTCCCATTCTTTGAAAAGGGGTATCTACTCTTCTCATTGAAGTAGGTAGATCAACGTATTTCACCTCCCAAAACACATCCTTGGTCGTCTGAAAGGTCTACACTTGAAAAAGTACAGAATAATCTTCAAATACCTGAGATAACCAGAAAGCATCGGGAAGGGCATGTCCCTTTTCATCCTTAGTAAGCACACGTTGCATGTGCTTGATCATAAGGCTGGGAAATCAATCTTGACTTTAGTGTCAAGGAGTTCCATTAAGGTAAGATCAAGTTAATTTGCCTCAATACTTCTCTCCTTTCTGGGAATGAGAATTTTATGAACCACATCAAAGTACAACTGATGAAGCGGAGATATTTTCTTTTTTAGAACACACCGGTGCTGAGTAAAGGATGGTTGTCCAGAGAACTTTCTACAAATATCACGGACAGAGGGAAAGTTATCAAGTAGTGGAAATTCGAATTTAACATAATGGCCCAACCACCACTGGGAATACCCAAGATCCTCGCCATATCTTCAGCCACTAGATGGATGGACACACCCCTAACAGTAGAAGAAAAAAGCGAACCATTCACTACCCTCACGTATAGAACTCGACAACTTCTGGATTTTCAAACTTTCTCTGCAAATCCTCTTGAAGAAACAAAGACGTCCAACCTTGGAATTCCAACTTTTCAAGCAATGTGACCATCTCTGGGCCACCAAAACCTGTCACTACTCTACCCCTAAGAACTGCATGTTTTGGAAAAATGAAGTAGGTGGGAGAGTTGGACATCAAATAAGCTAGAAGTGTCAATCCCTTAAGACACATCATCATCGGTAGCCTCAGAATCAGTACCCTTGGAAGGACCAGATCGAGATGCCTGTTCCGATGATCTGGTTTTAGTAGTAGATGGAGAAGATACTTTTGAAGCAGGTGTGGAAGAGGATTTTGAAGAAGATTTTGAAGAAGGCTTGGTAGGTTTCTTTGGGTTAGATTTGGTAGAAGGAGGAGAGTGAGATGGCTCAAGGGAAGAAGATTTTGGAATGGTGTTCTTGACCACTTTTGGTTTTTGAACAGTTTTGAGCAGCAAATCCTTCTTAGGTGAGGATTTCTTTTGAGAGGAAGTAGTATTGGAGGAATTTTTTTCTTCTTTTTCTTTTGAAGAGCCTACTTAAGAATGACATCTTCTTGATGTTTTCTTGTCCTTGTGAGAGGAACTCTGAATGAACCAGTAGATGAAGGGTTTCATGTACGGGCTCCTCATCAGGAATAACAATAGGGGACCCAAAAAATCTTTCTCAACCTAGTTCAGACCCTTTATGGAATCAATTCTTCAATTAGTATGCCCTCATTAGTAGCACTTTGTAGAGGGACAATATCACAAACCCCACGAGAAGAACTAGACTCAAATGGCAAAATGGGTGAGGACGAAGAGAACTGGGTTTTGAACGTATTCCAAGTAGAAAAATTAGATAGCTTAAAGGGAATGTGGGAAGGAATGGTTTAAGATGGAGTTTTAGAGTGATGCACTACCAATTCATGAGATGCGGATGTAGTTTGAGCAACAATGTATGAAATTTTGTTTGGCGAAGAAGAGCAAGAAGTCATGGTGAAAATCTAGTAAGAAGAAGAATTCATGAATTTGGGAAGAGAAGATGATAATGATGCTTTTTAAGCTCATCCAACTGCCTTTTTATAGGATAGAGATGGGAGATGAATCATGTTGTGTGATGTGACTGAAAGGAAGAGACGTTCTTGATGATGGGATGACGATTTCAGCATTATGAGAGAGAGAGAGAGTGAGTAATGAAGGTTTTGAAGAATAATGAGGTGATGGAACAAGCAGGCCTAGTTGTTTCACATTAACAGTAAAATATTGATTGAGAGAGAACGTACCTGATAACCATAATTTAATACTCACAATTGTTGGCTACATAATTTAATACAAAATTATGTTAAATTATATTAAACCCTAGAATTGAGACACACAATTAAATGTGTAAGACTAAAATGAATAACTTATTTAGCCAGTAAAACATGTGAAGTTCTTAATCTAGACAATTATTGACGGAGGCTTATGCAATCTTAATCATCTCCAAGTTTAACCTACTCCTTTCAAAGTGCTCCCTACTTAGAGCTTTGGTAAATATGTTAGAAATATGCTCCTATTAGAACAAAACATAATTGAAATATGATCTTTCTCAATATTATCTCTAATGAAGTGATTTCGTATGTCAATATGTTTAATTCTCTTATGTTGAACAAGATTTTTGGCAATATTGATGGCACTAGTATTATCACATAAAATTGGAACACATCCAACATCAATACCAAAATCCATCAGTTGTTGCTTGATCCATAATAACTGTGCACAACATGATCAAGCCACCACAATTTCAGTCTCAGTAGTAGACAGAGCTACTGAGTTTTGCTTCTTTGTGGACCAGGAGATCAAACATGGTCCAATAACGTGTGTTATACCTGTAGTACTTTTCCTATCAACCAAATAACCTGCGTAATCAACATCTGCATAACCCACAAGGGAAAAATTACTCCCTTTAGGGTACCACAGGCCCAAATCAGTTGTTCCCTTCAAGTATCTTAAAATTCTCTTGACAGCCTTGAGATGACATTCTTCGAGATTTTCTTGAAATCTAGCACACAAATTAACACTAAAAATGATGCCAAGTCTACTTGCAGTGAGATATAGGAGATAATCAATCATAAAGAATCAATCATACTTTATAGAGTTTTTGCTCTATGGATAAACCTGTTTCATCAAGGTCCAATTTAGTGGCAGTGGCAATGGGCGTATCAATTTCCTTAGCAGCTTCATATTGAAACTTTTGAGCAACTCTTTCACATACTTCTGTTGGTGGATCAAAATTCTAGTGGGAGTTTGCTTAATTTGCAATTCAAGGAAATAATTTAATTCTACGATCATGCTCATTTCAAATTCTCCATTTATGAGCCTACCAAACACTTGAGTCATGAGGTTATTGGTTGATCCAAATATGATATCACCCACATATACTTGCACAATCAATAGATCATGTCCTTTTGTTTTCAAGAAGAGTGTATTGTCAATTCTCCCTCTTGTGTGCCCGTGCTGCAACAAGAACTTTGAAAGCCTTTCACACCAAGCTCTTGGAGCTTGCTTTAATCCATACAAGTCTTTGTCTAATTTATAGACATGATCAGAAAATTCAGAGCTCTCAAAACCTGGTGGTTGCTTCACATATACTTCCTCTTTAAATATCCATTCAAAAAGGCACTCTTTACATCCATTTGATAAAGAGTGAATTTTTTAAAAGTTGCAAAAGCTATAAGCAATCTAATTGCTTCATGTCTTGCAACAGAAGCAAATGTTTCATCATAATCAATGCCTTCTTCTTAATTATAGACTTGGACCACCAGTCTTACCTTGTTCCTTGTAACTGTTCCATGCTCATCCAGCTTGTTTTGAAATACCCATTTTGTACCAATTATAGTTCTGCCTTCAGGAGGAGGTACTAAATGCAACACTTTGCTTCTTTCAAACTGATTTAACTCTTCTTGCATAGCAAGTATCCAATCTTCATCAAGAAGAGCCTCCATCACTTTCTTAGGCTCAATTTTGTAAAGAGAAGCATTGAAGGCACACAAGTTTTTCAACCCTAATCTGGTTGTGATCCAGAAGTAAGATCTATGAGAACATTTTCCAAAGGATGTGAGTCTTGATACTTATAACTTTTCAATATCATCCCTTGTGAAGTTCCTGCTTCTGAGTTAGCTGGTTGTACTGGTGTTGACTTAGCTTTGTTATTTGTTATTCCCCCTATCAGTGATCCCACACTTTGTTCAATAGTTGAAACAGGTGATGCAACATGTTCCTGAGCATGTTTATCAGTTTTACTTTCATCCTACATGTTAGTCTCAAACAAAATACTATATTCATCAAAAACAATATGCACACTTTTTAAACACAGTTTGTTCTTTTATTTAACACCCTATAAGCTTTACTGTGTTGGGAGTAACCTAAGAAGATTCACTTATTACGCCAGGCATCAAATTTTCTCAAATTATCTTTTTCATTATTATGAATAAAGCATTTTCACTCAATGATTCTAAGATGAGTAATGTTAGGTTTCCTACCTCTGAGTAATTCATAGGGAGTCTTCTCTAACATAGGTCTAGTCATGCATCTATTCACTATATAACATGCAGTACTTATGGCCTTAGTCCAAAGATTTTTTGCAAGATTACTTTCAATCATCATTGTTCTAGCCATATCTTTTAAAGTCCTGTTTATCATTTCTACTACTCCATTTTGCTGTGGAGTTCTTGAAGCAGAGAAATTATGACCTATTCTATTTTGTGAACAGAATTCTAAGAATTTTGCATTTTCAAATTATGTTCCATGATCAGATCTCATGAAAATCAAGGAGGTACCTATCTTCTTTTCAATCTTTTAAACAAAAATAGAAAATACATCAAAGGAATCTTCTTTAGAAGTTAAAAACAAAGTCTAGGTGAACCTGAAGTAATCATCAACAACAACAAAAATGTACCTTTTACCACCTTTGCTTCTGACCCTCATGGGTCCACAACGATCCATATGCAACATGTCAAGATACCTATTTGTTCTCACTTTATTTTTTGATTTGAATGAGGATCTCACCTGTTTTCCCCTTACACAGGCACTACAGACTATGTCATTTTTTAACTTAGTTTTAAGCAAGCCTATAATCACGTCTTTTGAAGCAAATTTATTCAACTGTTTCAAACTATCATGCCCAAGTCTTTTGTGCCAAAGAAGGGGGTCATAGTTCATTGCACTAAGACAAGTTAGATTTGCACCAGGCATTCCCATGATGTCTGCCTTGTACACAATTTTTTGTCTGCTTGCACTTAGAATGCTTTCCTTTGTGTCCAGCCTTTTGACCTTGCAACCTGCAGAAGTAAAAGTTATCTTATTGCCTTTATCACACAACTGAGATATACTTAGTAGATTATGCTTCAATCCATAAACATGATATTGTAATACCCCAAAACTTTTGTAGACCAGAATCAGACCTTGCAAGAAAAATTCAGAAGAAAACTAGAAAAGTTGCCTCAGAACAACTAAGACAATGAGTCGTGGTCAGCTCCAATGACTCATTGTGTCAGTCGTGGTCAGCAATGCTTGGTCCCTCGAGAACCCACGGAACATGGAATGACCTGTTATGAGAAACAACGAGTCATCCTATCACTCGTTGGTTCCCCAGCTCAGAACTCCTTTTCCAGGACCCCATGACTCAACCCACAAGTCATCATCAGAAACAACGACTCGTGGTATGAGTCATTGGTTGAGGGTCCCAGAAACCCTCTTCAGTGGCAACAAGTGGTAGAAATGACCCATTGTACCATACAACGAGTCATTGTCACCACTCGTTGTGTCAAGTCAGGAATTTTTAGAAATTTTCTAGTGAAAGTAACGATTAGACACAACAACCTGTTGGGTCCACCAATGAGTCATTGTGTTTCTTGTTGTCAAGCCTCCCAAGTTTTCTCGCCCAGTGACCATGGGAGGAACCAACGACCCATAGGTTCATCCAATGAGTTGTGGTATCCCCCGTTTCTAGATCCAGTGAACCCATAACCCAGACAGTAGGACCAACGACTAGTACCAACGAGTTGTGGTCTCAACCAATGACTCGTTGAGTAACCCGTTGGTCCACTGTCAGGCAGTTTTTTAGATTTTATTTCAGGGATATTTTGTAATTTTCACCTATTTAGTCCTTAAACTATGGTGTTTTAAGAATATTTTTAGAGAATTTAGAGGGCTTAAATGGGTTTCCTCCCTCATTTCCCACTTAAACTTTCAGAAAATAATCGTAGAACCCAGGTCATTCGTCTCAAGCAAGAAGGGCTCTTTGTCAGTTGAAGAAAGTTCAAGTTTTTCTCAAGAGATTTCTTATCCATCTATGTGAGAATTCAATAAGGGAATAGTTCTTCTCTTGTGTCCCCAAAATTGTTCTCCATTTCCTCTATCAGTTACAGCCCTGTGGATTCGAAATATAGAAAGTTTTCAGAGAAATTTCTTTAAGATTTCAAGTGGAATATTATTCATGATATTACCTACTTATTTATTCCCTATTTCTAGAAATGTTGTGAAACTAGTATCTAGAGGAATGATTTAGCCCTAGTTCTCAGTTCAGAAAAGTAGAATCTTGCGTGTTAGACTAGTTTTTCTGTAGCTTGATTCTATCAGTTTTGAGATCCCCATATTGTTAGTATATGTTGAAATCTCAGTCAGATGCATGTTAGTCCAGTCTCAGTCAGATTATTAGCATATACTAACAAATGTGTATCGAGGACGATGTTATTTTCTTCAGTTATTTTCATTCAGTAGACTTTAGAGTTAGCTGGGGACTTGTCCCAGCAACTTATCATATATAGATGGCTTTCAGACACAGATTCATATTTTCAGTTTTGTTTTCAGATGTATAAAGCTTTATGATTTAGTTCTTCTTCATAAATGGTTATTATTATATATATTTTTAAAGATTCCGCTATGATTTTACTCAGAACCAGTATTATGATAGACCATGGGTTGACTTGGAGTTACTTGTGACTCCAAATACCGTGTCTTGCCCAGGGTATAGACTCAGGGCATGACATACTTGGTATCAGAGCACTAGGTTTAGAGTATCCTAGGATGTCTGAAAGCCGCATCGAGTAGAGTCTTTTTCATGGGTGTTAAGCGCGCCACACTTTTGATGGGGAGGCTACGAGATGTTATTAGGAAAACTCCCTTTTGTTCACACTCTTAATCGTGCATTAAAGCTCAATTCCAGACATTCTCCTAACTCGTGCTCTATTTCATTTCAGTGAAACCATACCTCCAAGACGCAGAAACAGAAGAAGGGCCAGCAATGCTAACCGACCTACCCCACCAGCTCCAGCAGCCCCTCAAGACAACCAAGTGTCCTTAGCGGAGTTCAGAGTGAAAATCCACCTGCTGGAAAAAACAGTCACAAACTAGGTGAACCAATAGGTGGTTTCGGTTAACTCAAATGGGTCCGCAACAGCTGCTCGAGTTTGGGACTTCACCCGAATGAACCCTCTAGCCTTTCATGGATCTAAGGTGGGAGAGGACCCATAGGAGTTCATGGATGAGATATGGAAGATCACCCAAATTATGGGTGTTAGCTCCGCTGAGAGTGCTAACTTGGCTGCCTACCAGTTGAAAGGGGTAGCCCAGATCTGGTACGATCAGTGGAAAGAAGGGAGATTAGCAGGAGCGAAACCGGTGAAGTGGGAGGAGTTCAAAACAGCCTTTCTAGACAAATTCTTCCTCCGGGAGTTAAGGGAGGCTAAGGTGGCAGAATTCATTCATTTGAAACAGGGTAATAGGACAGTGGAAGAATATGCACTAGAGTTCACACGGTTGTCTAAATATGCTTTGGAGATGGTAGCCGAGCCAAGGGCTTGCATGATGAAGTTCGTCAATGGAGTATCGAACTTGGTCCTTAAAGAGTGCGGGACTTCAATGCTTATTAAAGATATTGACCTCTGCAGCCTCATCGTTCATGCCCATCAAATTGAGGCAGAAAAGCTAAAAGACTTGGAGGGGGAGAACAAGCAAGAAAGGACTGGCCAATCAGATTATGGCCACCAGAGGTCTGACGGTAGTAGCCGCTCACAACAGCAGCAGAGGACTCAAACACCCAGTTCATATTGCACCCCTACTTTTTGGTCCCACAAGGATCAGAAGGGTGGGGCATCTGACTCTCAATCCCAGAGTCACAGCGCCAGTAACCGTTATCCAGATTGCCCAAAGTGTGGTAAGAACCATCAAGGGGAATGCCTTCAGGGTCGAGAGGGTTGCTCTGGGTGTGGACAGCTTGGTCATCGGCTTAGAGAATGCCCGTCAGCAGGACGGGTAAGATCAAAATCCACCACTTCAGCAGCTCCAGCAAGTCGGCCAGCTCAGCAGGACAACACTTCAAGTACGAATGGTGGCCAGCGCCAAAACCATTTTTATGCTTTATCCTCTCGTAAGAATCAAGAGAGCTCACCTGACATGGTCACAGGTATTTTATGTCTTTTCCATCTAGATGTGTATGCCCTACTAGATCCAGGAGCCACACTATCATTTGTGACTTCCTGTGTAGCTGTCCAGTTTGAAATCAGTCTAGAAGTCCTCTCAGAACTATTCTCAGTCTCTACCCCAGTTGGTGAGTCAGTTAGAGCCAGCCGGGTGTATAGAAACTGCCCAGTCTCAATCTTGAATAAGGTCAATCCAGCTGATCTCATAGAGTTAGACATGGTCGATCTCGATATCATTCTTGGCATGGATTGGTTACACTCCGGTTATGTCTCAATCGACTGCAAAACTAGAGTTGTCGGATTTAAGTTCCCTAATGAGCCAGTTTTAGAGTAGATGGGCAATATTTTAGCACCTAAGGATCGTTTTATCTCCTACCTTAAGGCAAGAAAGCTTATTTCTAAGGGGTGCATTTATCATCTAGTTCGGGTAAAAGATTTCATCTTTGAGACTCCAACTATCCAGTCAGTTCCATATGTCAGCGAGTTCCCTGACGTGTTTCCCAAAGATCTTCTCAGAGTCCCTCCTGAGCGGGAAATAGACTTCGGCATAGACCTTCTTCAAGACACTCAGCCCATCTCTATCCCTCCTTATAGAATGGCTCCAACTGATCTTAAGGAGTTGAAGGAGCAGCTAAAAGACCTTCTTGATAAAGGTTTCACCAGGCCCATCATCTCTCCATGGGGTGCTCCAGTATTATTTGTGAGAAAGAAAAACGGTACTCTCAAAGTCACAGTCAAGAACAGGTATCTCCTACCAAGGATTGACGACTTGTTCGATAAGCTTTAGGGAGCCAGTTGCTTCTCCAAGGTAGATCTTAGGTCGGGGTATCATCAGCTAAGAGTCAGAGAATGTGACATACCATAAACAGCCTTCAAAACTCAGTATGGTCACTATTAATTCGTGGTTGAATCCTTCATACTAACTAATGCCCCCGCAGCTTTCATGGACCTAAGGAACAGGGTGTTCAAGCCATATCTAGACATGTTCATGATCATATTTATTGATGACATTTTGGTATAATCCAAGAGTAAGGAAGAACATGCTAACCATCTGAGGATAGTGCTACAGATGCTCAAAGAGCGCTAGTTGTTCGCTAAGTTCAGCAAATGTGAATTTTTGTTGAAGTCTGTGACTTTCCTAGGCCACGTGGTCTCAGGTGAGGGTATTCAGGTAGATCCTCAAAAGATAGCAGCAGTGAAAGACTGACCCAGACCTACTTCCTCAACTGAAATCAGAAGCTTCTTGGGTCTAGCCGGTTATTATCGATGTTTTGTGGAAGGTTTCTCCTCTATTGCATCTCCTCTGACTAGGTTGACTCAGAAAAAGGTGAAATTTCAATGGTCAGATGCTGGTAAGAATATTTTCCAAGAGTTGAAGACTCGACTCACTACTGCTCCAGTTTCCTTGCCAGAAGGAACAGATGGGTTCGTGGTGTATTGTGACACTTTCAGAGTTAGACTTGGTTGCGTTCTGATGCAGCAGGGTAAGGTGATAGCTTACGCCTCCAGAAAGCTTAAGGCTCATGAAAAGAACTTTCCGACTCATGATCTGGAGTTGGCAGTAGTGGTGTTTGCGTTGAAAATATGGAGGCACTACGTACCTTTACGAGGCTCACATGGATGTTTCACCGATCACAAAATCCTTCAGTATGTGTTCAGTCAGAAAGATTTAAATCTTCATCAGAGAAGATGGTTAGAGCTACTGAAGGACTATGACATGAGTATGTTGTATCATCCGGGCAAAGCCAATGTGATGGTTGATGCCCTAAGCAGGATATCTATGGGGAGTGTGGCTCATGTTGAAGAGAGCAGAAAAGAACTGGCGAAGAATATTCAAGGTTGGCTCAGTTAGGAATGTAGTTTGTTGATACAACTAAGGACGGAGTAGTGGTGCAGAGTGGATCAGATTCCTCATTGGTAGTTGAAGTTAAGTCAAGGTAGGATGAATATCCTATACTGCTTAAGCTAAAGGAGGCGATTCTCTGAAAATAAGTGGAGGCTTTCTCCCAAGGGGGAGATGGTGTACTCCGTTACCAGGGTAGACTATGTGTGCCGAATGTGGGTGACCTGAGATAGCAGATCCTGGCTTAAGTACACAATTCAAGATACTCTATCTACCCAGGAGATACTAATATTTACCATGATCTATGGGATATTTACTGGTGGAACGGCATGAAAAGAGACATTGCAGAATTTGTAGCTAAGTGCTCGAACTGCCAGCAGGTCAAGGTGGAACATTAGAGACTGGGAGGTATGACTCAGGATATCAACATACCCACATGGAGGTGGGAATAAGTGAATATGGATTTTATTACAGGTCTACCTCATGCTCGTCGACAACATGACTCAATTTGGGTGATAGTAGACCGGATGACCAAGTCAGCACATTTCCTCCTAATTAAAACTACAGACTCAACTGAGGATTATGCTAGGATTTATATCTGGGAGTTTGTTAGACTACATGGGGTGCCCTTGTATATTATTTCAAATAGAGGTACCCAGTTCACCTCGCATTTTTGGAAGTCATTTCAGAAAGGACTCGGTACCCAGGTCAAGCTCAACATAGCTTTTCACCCGTAGACAGATGGACAAGCTGAGCGGACTCTATGCAAACCTTAGAAGATATGCTGAGAGCGTGTGTAATCAATTTCAAAGGCATTTGGGATGATCACCTACCTCTCATAAAGTTTGTGTACAACAACAGCTACCACTCCAGTATCTAGATGGACCTGTTTGAGGCATTATATTATAAGAGATATAGGTATTCTATAGGGTGGTTTGAGGTTGGTGAAACTACCCTAATAGGGCCAGACTCATTTCATAAGGCTATGCAAAAGGTGCAACATATCAGGGAGAGGTTGAAAACAACGCAAAACCATCAGAAATCCTATGCTGATGTGAGGAGAAGATGGTTAGAGTTTGTAGTGGATGATTGAGTTTATCTAAAAATTTCACCCATGAAAGGGGCGATGAGGTTTGTGAAGAAAGGAAAACTCAGTGCGAGATATGTGGGACCTTACAGAATTATGAAGCAAATTGGCAGTGTGGCATATGAGTAAGAATTACCTCCAGAGTTAGCATCTATGCACCCAGTCTTCCATGTGTCACTATTGAAGAAGTGCATAGGTGATCCAACTTTAGTTGTGAGACTAGATAGTGTGGGAATAAAAGATAGTCTCTCTTACGAAGAGGTCCCAGTTCAGAAACCAGCTCATAGTCTCAGCCTAGGAATTGCAGCTCTTTTCCTAGTTTTTCAGCAGTTTTAGCCTTCATTCGAGGACAAATAATCCCAAGGGGGGGATATCGTAACACCCCAAAAAATTCATAGACCAGACACAAACCTTGCAAGAAAAATACATAAGAAAACCAGAAAATTTTCCTCAAAATGACTGCTCCAACAAGTCGTCGCCAGCTCCAACGACTCATTGTGTCAGTCGTTGTCAGCAATGCTTGGTCCCAGGAACCCATGGGACATGGAATGACCCTTTTTGATAAAAAACAAGTCTTCCTTTCACTCATTGGTTCCCCATCTCAGAACTCTATTTCCAGGACCCCACGACTCAACCAATGAGTCTTCGTAAGAAACAACAACTCGTGGTGTGAGTCGTTGGTTGAGGGTCCCAAAAACCCTCTTAAGTGGAAACAAGTGGTAGCAATGACCCATTCTACCACACAATGAGTCGTTTTTACCACCCATCGTGTCAAGTCAGGGATTTTTAGAAATTTTCCATTGAAGGAAATGATTGGACACAACGACCTGTTAGGTCCACCAACGAGTCGTTGTGTTGCCCATCGTCAAGCCTCCCTAGTTTTCTCGTCTAGTGACCACAGAAAGACCCAATGACCCGTTGGTTAATCCAACGAGTCGTGGTATCCCCCATTGCCAGATCCAGTGAACCCAGAACCCATACAGTAGGACCAACGACTGGTCCCAATGAGTCGTGGTCTCAACCAACAACTCGTTGAGTGACCCGTTGGTCCCATGTCGAGTAGTTTTCCATATTTTATTATAGGGATATTTTTGTAATTTCTCACCTATTCAGTCC
>JACEIK010012260.1:14108-31641 GCA_018107945.1 Datura stramonium | reverse complement strand
TGAAGCTGTAATTGTTATCATACACTATCCAGACTATCTGCGTTTATTGTGTTTAGAGGCTCAAAAGATCATGAACACTGGATATTAACACTGTGAGACAACAAATAAATTTAATATACTTGAACCACTATGAATTGTAGCATTGCGTGATTGTCAAGCCTTAACTCTAGATGCTTATTATTATTATTTTCCGAGTATTTTGTGATCACCACTAGATTTAGTTTAAACAAACGAAATATTTACAATCAGAACTTGAGAAATTTAATATAAGTGAACTTGAATATTCGCTAAAATAATTTCCATCCCTGTGGGTTCGACATCCAGATCTTCAAGAGTCACTGTATTACTTGTACGACCGCGTATGCTTGTGCGTGTGCTGGGGCGCAAAAAAATATTGGCTCCATTGCCGGGGACTGGCAGTGTTTAGTTAATTTTTAGTATTTTTGTGATGTTTATTTGTCTTAAGTGTTGAAAAACTTGGTCTTAGTATGTTCTATTGCAGGTAAGGGGTTGTCCTAGCAGAACTAGTAAGGAATAGATAGCTGGTGGAAC
This sequence comes from Datura stramonium, assembly GCA_018107945.1. Lineage (NCBI taxonomy): Eukaryota > Viridiplantae > Streptophyta > Magnoliopsida > Solanales > Solanaceae > Datura > Datura stramonium. Next base: position 31,089 of record JACEIK010012260.1, on the reverse strand, counting down.
CTTTAGTGGAGCCTGAACGCCAATTGCATTTGCTACAAAGATAAGCTCTAGAGCAGAAGTTGAAGCGGTGAAAGGAGTAGATACAACAAAATCCACTAGCTGGGCAAGAAGAGTTGTTTCCTAAGGCAATGGCAGCCTGACCAGTTTGGGAAGCGGCAATCCCACTAGTGACAAATGTGACCTCTAGTATCTGCAAATCGAAGCCCAAAGGAAACATTGAACTTAAACAGAACATGGTGCAATTGTTACATTCTAGTGGTCAATTCACTGGAATGAAATATGAGGACCCACAACACCACTTACAGAACATTTTAGAGATCAGTGACACTTTTGTCCCCAGCGGAGTGTAAATTGATTATGTCTGACTTATCTTCTTTCGATTTTCATTGTTGGCAGAGGACAAGAGGTGGTTTAAGGCAGAGCCACCGAATTCCATCACTTCTTGGGACGAACTAGCAAGGAAGTTCCTCATTAGATTCTTCCTTTCAGGCAAAACTGCCAAGCTTAGAAGTAAAATCTTAAGTTTCAAGAAGCGGCCTGAGGAGAATTTATTCTTGGCTTAGTAGAGGTTCAAGTCATTGCTGAGAGACTGCCCCCATCACCAGTAGTCCAATGAGGTGTTAGCCCACACCTTCATGGAGAGTCTAGACCCACATACGAAGATGTTGTTAGACTCCGCATCGTGTGGGCAGGCACTTTAGAAGACATATAATGAGCTATACACTATACTCAATAGAATTGCTCAAGAAAATCTAGAGTAGCATAGAGAATCATCCAAAGAGGCGGGAAAGAGAGCGGAAAGGCTGATTGAGTTAGATAGTGTCAATGCTTTGGTAACAAAGTTAGCGTCATTATAACACCAGATGTGACTTAGTTTAGAAAACTGACTAAAAACCAACCATAGGAACAGGTTAATGCAATTCAGCAAGCCTCGAGATGGTATGAAATTTGTGGGAATAATGGGCACAGTGCAGACTCTTATGGGGCCAATCAAGAATCAGTCAATTTTGTAGGTAATGTATAGAGGAACAATCAGAGTTATGAGAACAACTACAACAAAAATTGGTAGAGTCACCAAATTTTTCTTGGGGTCGCAATCATAGTCAAAGCTACTAGTAGCCTCAGCAGCAGTAGTACAAGCAGAACAATGGCCAGTCCAGCAGTAGCAACATTGAGGAGATGTTGCAGAAAATTATGGCTACTCATACTTAACTGGCAGAGAATTAGGAAAGGATGGCTTCAGACTCGAAAAATCAACAAATGACCACCAGAAATCTAGAAAAGCAGATGGGTCAGCTGGAAGCTGCGCAGCATACCAGACCTCAGGGAGAGTTACCTAGTGATAAAATACAAACCATTGACAGGTCAATGCCATTAGTCAGAGGAGTGGCAAGCAATTGGTTGATGCACCACCGAATGAAAAGAGAAATGAAGTGAAGTTAGAGCTAGTCAGACAGGGTCCTTCCATCGATAAAGGAGATAATCAGAGTGTAGAAAAACACAATGCAGAAACCATCAGTGCAGCCAACACAAAGACCACAACCACCGTTCCCACAAAGTCTCAAGAAGAGAAAGGAGGAAGAATTCTTTTTGAAGTTCTTTGATATTTTCAAAGAACTTCACATAAATTTTCCTTTACTTGATGTTTTGCAGGGGATGCCAATGTACGCAAAGTACTTAAAAGATGTGGTTGCTAACAAAGTGATATTGGTGGATGTCCAGACAATCCCACTTACTAAGGAGTGCAACAACAGGGTGATGAGCAAGATGCCAAAAAAGCTTAAGGACCCAGGGAGTTTCACCCTCCCCGTACAAATTGGTGAAGCTAAAATCATAAGGGCTCTGTGTGACTTAGGGGTAGTAGTAAATTTAATGCCCCTATCTCTATTTAACACCCAGGGATTGGGAAAGTTGAGGCCTACAAGAGTGCTGCAGCTGGCAGGCAATTAACAGTGGCACCAGATGAATAATTGAGGACATTCTCATCAAAGTAGGTAAATTCATTATACATGTTGACTTCACCATTCTTTAATTTAAGGTTGATGATAAGGTACCCCTGATCCTAGGACGACCATTCTTGGCAATTGGTGGAGCATTCATTAACATGAGAGCTAGTACCCTTAAAATGAGGGTCAATGATGAGGAAGAGCTCTTCAGAGTCTACAAGGAGATTAACCCACCCACATACTACAGAGATCTTTGTAAGATCAATGTGGTCTTAGATGCTAAGTGTGGGGTGGTAGATTCCATAAATCCACTGTTGCAGCATATGTTGACACTTCAGCCCGAGTCTGATAGAAGGCAGGAATTGAAGAAGATGATGGAACACAAGAGGGACAAGGTGGAGTTTGTTTCCTCTAAAAACAAAAATAGGAGGAGATGGTTCATAAGAGGGAACACATATTTGAGGATATCCTGAAAATGATAGCGCACATCGTGCTACAACGTAAAATCAGTCACTGCTTGGGAGGAACCCAAGAGTACCACAAGTACACTTTCTTTTCAGTTTGTAATTTTTGTTATTTTTCACTGGTTGTAGTTTATTGTGGTTTTTAAGCACAAATTTAAGGGAAGTTTGAGTACCCATGAAAGTGAAAGCTAAGGAGCATGACAAAAAGATGAGTGTGGGGTTGGTGACCCACGTGTTAAGAAATGGAAGAAAACATGCTGCTAGTTAGGCCTAGAGGCCACAGGAACTATCTCTCACCCTTGTTTTAATTGTAGTTGATGCTTTGCGGACATAGAATATTTTAAGTGTGGGTTGAGGGAAATTTCAAAATTTTGTGCTAAGTGTTTTGGGTGAATGTGGTGCTGGGTATGTGTTTTGTTGAAAAAGTTGTTTATTGAGCACAATTCACCCACCCTTTGATTTTTCTTTTCGATTCAGTTTCGAAGGGGGGCACTTTGAACTAAGAAATAAAATGTTTCTTTGTCTTTACATAATGGTGTTAGTCATGGTTAGATATTTTTCCTGACGATTGATGGATGACGATAGTCTTGAGGGAAAATTAGTCAATAGGTGTTGAGTTTGAACCGTTAACTGATTGATAACTTGATATTCTTGTTGAGTTCTATACATGGTTGTTAGATGCAAGTGGTGTTAATTGAGAAGCATGTTCAGTAGTTGTACAACTTTATTTGAGACATTTTGGCTCTAGAATGTGATTCTATGTGCTTAATGTTTAATTTTGAATTATTATGATTAGCTTAGTTAAGAGTCTATCAGATCTGTATTGAATTTAGCATGTGCTATGAGTGTAACATTTTTGAATATTCCATGCTATTTTGTAGTTTCTAAAACTTTCCTGGTGTATATAAGACGAAATAAAGGATGTCGATTGTAGTAGATGATTTAGGCATTTCTTTGTGTGAGCCTAATTTTTTATCCCTCTCTTTACCTACCTTTAATGTCTGATCCTAGTTAGCTCCATTGAGCCTTAAGCCTATTCTTTGATAACTACAACATAAGCTTAATACTTTTATTTCATGAACCTTGAATTTGATCCAAAACTCCTAAGCGCTTAAGTGAAAAACACAAAAGAGTTAAGAAGTGGGAGTTGAGAAAAAGAAGGAAAATAGTGGTTTTGGGTGTTGAAGAAAAGATGAGAGATGCACTTGTTTAAAAATGTATAAGTATTGGTATGGAGTAATAGAACAAAAGAATGAAAAAGTTGTTTAAGTACTCCTTACTAATGAGCTTAGTGTGCTTAATGAATTTGGGAAATAAAAGAGGAAATTGACGAGTGAAAGGGATAGAGATGAAGTAAGAGAAGAGATGTGCATAATGAAACTAATATATTAAAAGCGCTTAGGGTAGATAGTCACTATTAATAGCTAGAATAGTACCTACCCATACCTTAGCTTATATTACAACCCGATAAGTCTTCCTTGATCTTACTTTCGAACATTCCTAAATGAGTGAAGTAAAACACTAAAGGCAAGTCTATGGGTCAATGCATGTTGTATGCGAATTCTTTGTGAGAGTGAGCTGAATACTTATTCTCTACCTAGGTTTCAACAAACCTTCCATTCTCTTTTACTATTCTTGTAAGTACCTTACTTTAAAAATGTTTTTAAGTAATTGTATAAACATGAGTCGCTAAAAACCTTCCTCTAAGGTTGAGGCCACATGATATGTATGTAATTTCTTGAGTTTCATCTTTTGTTTGAGTTTTAGTTGTTGTTTTGTATTACATTCTTAATTATTATTGTTTTTATGCTTGATCACCACGAAAATGAACTTGTTAACCTTAGGAAAAATCTCAAAAGAGTAACCCTAGGTTAGAACGAAAGAATGCAGGGAGCAAGTTTTTTTCTTTATGATAGGATTTGCAGTTATGATAGAAATTATACCTAATTTTCCTTGCTTGGATAATTAAATGGGATGATGGGTAGACACCGAATTAGAAATTTCACATCACCGCTCATAGAAGTAGTTGTGAAGCTAAGTAGGTTAAATGATTAGAGGTATGAAAGTCCATAATCAAGGGCATAAACTCTGTAAACCACATCCATAGTGTGAAATTGCTCACAAATTCAGACGTCACATCCACGCTCAACGATGTAGGTGTGAGACAAGTCTGTTGTGTTTAGAGGTTCAAAAGATCATGAACAACAAATGAATTTCATATACTTGAACTATCTTGAATTGTAGCATTGCATGATTGTCAGGCCTTAACTCTAGATGCTTCTTATCATTGTTTCCCGAGTATTTTGTCAATACCACTAGATTTACTTTAAACAAATGAAATCTTTAGAATCAGCACTTGTGAAATTTAATAAAACACTTGAACTTGAATATTCGCTACAATAATTCTAGTCCTTGTGGATTCGACATTTGGCTCTTCATGAGTCACTGTATTACTTGTACAACTGCGTACGCTTGCGCGTGTGCTGAGGCACAACAAAAACACAGGTGGAATACCTGCAAAGCCGCCAGTGCTTGACAGAACACTGGGAGTAAGTCGATGCTACACCATTGTTTTTCCGGTCATGAGACACAAAGCAACGGAGACTTGTGAGTGCTAGGATGTAGCATGAGACACAAACCCTAACCTGCATTTTAGTTGGCATTTCACCGGTCTTGATCGGCGAGTCCCAAGGGACACACTACTTGTCATATTTTCCCCCAAACCATGAAACTCAATTTTTTTTAACAACACACTTGACCCACACAAATTCATATTCAAATAACGTCATTCAACCAATCAAATCAAATAAAATTAACAAGATGATTTTCCCTTAAGAACTGTAACACCCCAAAAGTTTCTTAGGTCAGACCCGAGTGTTATAGCAGAAAAATAATACTAGAACCCAACAACGAACCTCAGTACGGTTCGTTGTATGGTCTAATAGTTCATTGGAGGTTCTCATTTCTTCATGACTAGAGAGCTGTCAGAAATTTCTGCAGAACGCACGAGGGGATTGAACGACTGTGGGTTGATTAAACTAGTCGTTGAAGCAATTTAAGATTTTTCAAAGGAAGAATGGGGAAAACCAGCAGATGTACCAATGGCCCGTTATTTGTTACCACGACCCATTGGATGGATTATTGGTTCTGCCAGTTTGTTGAAAATTTCAGGCTAATTTTTTAACAGTTCTAAGTATATGGATAGACCCAAGCCAGTGAATTTCTGGAAACAAGGTGTTAAGATCAATTATTAAGTATAATAAGTGCATTTGATGTAAATTAAGCTCATAGGGAACCTCTAGCACAAAGTTGAGTTGAGAGCCTCCTTACCGATTAAGTGTTTGTATAAGTTCTCACAAGGGTCAACTTCAATCGACCATACCTCCCATTTTACAAAATGTGTTTGGGTGATTCAACACCTCAAATTGAATCCCTTTTAGTCTTCTTTCCATCTCATCTGACCTTGCATCAATCGGAGTTCATAGTAAACATTTATGAGTCGTTTAGTGAAGCAACAACTGGCAAATAACGAATCTCAAAACGGGCCGTCCTAGCAACCAACGACCTGTCCTATTGTCATTGGAACTGCTAGTTCCATGTCTTTTTTTGGCAATTTGGGGGTATTTTGGTAAACTCCTATGATTCTAACTCCTAAATGACGTCGTTTTTGGCTTCCTTTAGGTTAGATTAAAGGGATTAACCTAGCCTAAATCGTCAGCCTCTCCATAAGATCGTTAGTTGGATTTTCTCTCAAGAAATGATCTAGGGTTCTTCTTCAACCTATTCAAATCTTCTTTGACTCTTCAAGAAAAGTCAAGGGATCATCAAACCAGGTATATAGGGATGTGAATGAGGGGTTTCTTCCACCTTCACGCCCTTCTCAAGTTGTATTCATGATTCTCGCTTCCCATGCACTAACTTTTGGAATTTTAGTATTAAGCTTCTTGTAGATGAATTCTTTTATGTTCTTCCAAAACATCAGTTTTCTCATGATTCAATTAATGTTTCTATGATTATGAATTCATGTTCCTTATCAAATCCCTCATGAATCTACGAATTCCAAGTTTCAAGTATGATTTTAAGAACTTCTAGGATTTTAACCCAATTTCATAAAATTATCTACGATATGTCTATGGGTCCAATTCCCTCATGTTCCAAATTATGTTTTAAGATCTATGAGAAGATTTTATACCAATTTTTATTATAAATTCATAGTTTTAAATTTTAATTAAATTATGCCCAATTATGCAAGCTCCATGAAAATTCAAGTTATGATTCTATTATGATTTTGATTTTACTATGTCTAAATTATAATTTATAATTCATGTTATGATTTTTCTTCAAGTACTCTTCATGGATTTATGAATAGCAAATATATGAAAAGGGAAAAGGGAAAAGGGAAAAGGGAAGGCTTATATGGATGGACAAAGAGTTTAAGAGGGAGAAAAGGGAAAAAAGGCCCAAGACCGAAGACTTTGAGAGTTACCAGTTAGGGTTAAGTAGTGGGAGTCACTCTTAGCTCCCGCAAAAGTCTTTGGCTCCAATTCGGGGAAGCAAGCCTAGGGTAAGGGAGATGAATACCCAAAGTGTAGTAGATAGGAGGAGAACCACCTAGGGAAGTTCTTGATGGGCTCAGAAGATTGATTTTGGTGTGGCCAGCCCGGTCATAAACTCAAAGATTGCCCGTCGGCCAAGCAGAGTGGCTAGGGAGGACGTGGCCCAGCCAATCCTCTAGAAGCCCTATCTAGTTTGTCAGTGTGCCTGAAATGTGGTAGAAAACACTCAGGAAAGTGTTTGGTTGGTTCGGATACTTGTTACGGGAGTGGAAAGCCCGACACATGCACATGAATTTCCCATCGGCTATGCAAGGCAAAGGTAAAGCCAGTGCTCCAACCACCAGATTAGCAACTCCAGAAGATCTCTAATCTCAATAGAGCAGGTTACCTAGTGTATTTCCCTTGAAGATCTAAGATCATACTCGGGAGTTGAAACAAAGAAAATTGGAAAATCTTCACCAGGTCACAAAATAAGTCATTCTGTGACTCGTGGGGGTGACCACGAGTCGTTAGGTGACTCGAGGTGTGGAGTTGGCTTATGTTATGAAACTTGTGTTTTGGGGTCACCACAGGCATGAACACGAGTTGTGGTCAGGCCTCACGACTCATTGAGTCAGTCGTGGCCAAGGGAAATAGAAAAGAGGAGTTGGAGTAGTAGTGCAATTGACGAATTGGACCCTGTGAGTCATGGTCAGGCACAACGATTCGTTTGAATGGTCATGGTCAGAAGGTGAATTATGGTTCGAGCAGTGGGGCAGTAGAGGTACCAGGTGGTTATCACAATGAACCACGAGTCATCGCATGTTGTCGTTAGGTCCACTGCCATGTTTCCTCGAGTCGTGGTCACTAGCGATGACTCGTTGGGTCAATCATGAGGACGCCTCGAGGAAGCATAGTAGTGAACCTAACGACAACATGCGACGACTCGTGGTTCCTTGTGACGACTCGTCCAGTCCCTCGTTGGGACTGGCTGTTAAATTTTAGCGGCAAATTTATTAACGGTATTATCGTCATTCCTAAGCCCTAGGGTCCTATAATATATCTTTTTAAGCTATTTTCAAGGTGTATTAAGACAGGTTAAGCCATTCTGTCCTATTCAAAACCTAGGCATGCAAAGTTTAAGAGTGTATTGGGTGATCAAGCATAAAACCCCAAGGTTCTTCATCAATTGTTCTTCAATTCCTCTTAGGAAAGTAAGGAAGTGATAGAATCCAAGCCTCTCAAGTATGTAGGGTTATGCGTTGGTGAATTGGTTCACACCCATGCCCAATCTCTCCAAATTCACGAAATTGTTTTTGAAAATCTTATGAGGTTCTATCCTAAATCTTCTGAAATCCTAATGATCTATCTACGGGTTACTACTTCTCATGTTTTACATCATATACTATGAGTCATGGGAAGATTTTACAACTAATTCAATTATAAATGTATTGATTTAAATTTCTAGTAAATTATGCCCAATCATGCATGTTCTATGATAAATTCAGATAAGAATTTTCCTTAATTTTGGTGTTCTTTAACCCATCATGATTTATGATATAGATTTATTCAAATGCTCATCATTAATTTATGACTTATGAAGTATATACATGTTTTATAAGTATGCATGAACCTCATGATTTATGATTTATGATTACGGCCGACTCACGGGCCTTATTTTCATACCTAGTTCACGTATTTTCAGGCATGCTTATGATTATCCTGATTTAACTAGCCCATGAAACTCATGTATGTTATCCTATGTGCACTATATATGTTTTGGGAGTAGTATTTAACATCGAGTAGGTTCGAGGCCCAGGTTTTGCCCCGAATCTCAAAACTACATGCCACCGTAGGTCATGATGGGACCTCCCTTGAGACTGGCCTCTTTTTGCCCAAATGGGCCTTTCAGGACTGATATCACGTCGTCATGGTTCTACTCTTGGAAAGGTACAAACACCCTCCCGACTAGGGGTTTACATATCGGTTATAAGAATCTCCCACTGTTTCTCATAATTTATGTGTGATTATGATTATATACTTTGGCTCAAATCATGTTAAATACAACTTTTCTCTCGTGAGTATCACCATGTGAAGGAGGTACCTCCGCCGTAATCGTGGCGCTAGCGGTGGCCGGCGCACTCCTTGAAGTATCAACAGGGGGAGTGGTTACCCCCTTAGTTGTTTTGGCCACTTCAACGGCCTTAATGTGAATCAGTGCTGAATGTGGCTCACCTGAAGGGTCACGACCACTAGCAATGTCGGGCTGAGGCATGGTGGAGCTGCCCGCTCCTCTAGCTCACTCCTGCAGCTCTGACATATGTGCGTCATGAGTCTACAGGCTCTCCGCTCTGGACCGCTTTCATTCCTTCCTGTATTTCTTCCTCTTCTTCCTCTTACTCTGCTCTCCATCATCCTCAGCAACTCTTTTCTTTCCCTTATCTCCAACAACTACCGTCGTCTTCCAGTAAGCCGCCAAGTCAGTCTCCTCATCAAATTCTGCATCTAGATCTTGAAGAGTGGGGGCTGCGATAACTGTCGATTGTCGTGATGAAAACTCGACTACTTCACTCCGAAGAGCCCCCAACTCCCCACAGAGATTGATGGTGTCCGTCTGCTCCGAAATTCATGCATTAATGCAGCTCTCAAATCCTTCTAGGTAAGCATGTAGAGCCTGAGTTGTTGTATCTATCTCCGCCTTGACCCATGGCTTTATATTTTCCATCATGGCCTGAATCTTTCGCTCTACCATGGTCAACCGTTTAGCCATCTTCTGGAGGAAGTCCTGTGGTACCAAAATATGCCTTGTTGTTGTCTGAGTCTACAGGCTAGGCTGTGGTGCAGTTGAGGTGTTGGGAGCTGACTTTAAATGACTAGCATCTGGAGTCGGTGTCTCGCTCTGCTCTCGTATAGTGGGGGCATTCACCCGTGTGCCCCCTACTGGCTGGCTCTATGGAATAGCTGTGGGAAGATGTGCACGACTTATCGGGTTCATCTCATCCCGAATAAGACTGATGTCTTCTATCCTCTTTCCACTAATAAAACGCTCATCACCGCGTGAAACTCCTGCTTCCATACATAAACTGAATATAAGACTTATGAATGGGATGATGGTGCTCAACCCCACTTCCCGATCTCGTATCCCCTCTGCAATGATCCATGGGATGTTGAATGGGTATCTGGACATGATGCATGCCAGTAGAGCTGCTCTGTCTACACTCAGGGTGTTGTCATTGACTATCAATGCTAATTTGCAGCGCACTAGTGTCTAGCAAGCAATTTCTATGAAGTTAAGAAAGCCTTTTGTAACTTGTTTTCCACCAGTGGCCCATTCTGCTGCCTCTTCGTCCTTAGTCAAAATACTCGCCAACCACTGTAACTGCCTTTAGTGTTCCTCATGACCTATCTACTAGATTTGTTTAAGTGCCTCCACTCGGTACTTATACTCAGGCATAACTCGTGGAGGTGTGAACTGTGGCCCATAGAAAACCTGAGAGATGGTGCGCACAGATATGTCGACCTCTCGACCTCAGACAAAAACACTCTCCAATTTGATTTGATCTTTCACTTTCTGCCACTTCTTGGATAGTTTGCATAGAACTCGCGGACTATCTCTGGGGTGCAGTGAGATGGAGTCTTTTCCATCCACTCAACGCCATAGAAGCTAAATATCTACTTCCTCTCCTCAACTTCATTTAGTGAGTTTGTGAGGATTTGTGGTTCTTCCTAAATGCTCCGCCTGGGTTTGTTTTTGGTGGTGAGAGATATGCCCTACTCATAAATTTCTTTGGCTCATGGCACTCTCCACCGAATGGTACAGGCCTCCCAAGGCTCCTATTCTTTCGAGTCATCACTACCACTTGCCTCTCCCGATTGGGCCTCCTCAGCCCCTCATCTACGTTTAAGCCACTTCCTGACTCCTGATTACCTTCTATAGCTCCCTCCTCAGACTGGGGAGCTTGGGTTAATGTGGCGGCAGTGGCAACGACTTGAGGTTTTGCCTTTTCCCTAGTGGTCCAGGTTCCATCTGTATCAAATGTATCAATTTCATACTCTTCGACTGAACCTCTAAGTGAGTTATATTACATCCCGTAAGCTCCTAATGATTAGTCGGCCTATTCATGTGTTAGTAAAGAGTTTCAGAGTATGGTGCACACAAGAAAAGGGCCCGAGAAAAGGTCGAATGAGTGCAGAATAGAGGGAGAGAGGGAGAAAGCCGGACGAGCTGCCAAATAGGGGCAACGTGTCACGGACCCTTCCATGGCGCGTTGGGCTCCATGACACGCTCGTGTTTTGGCACATTGGGGTCCGTTCCATGGAACCCCTGTCCACCACCCATGTTTTATAGAAATTCAATTATTTCAGTTGGTTTCATATTTTATAAACAGAACCTCATCTAGGCGGAGAGAGTTACACAACTTTCTTATCATTTTCCTTCGATTACGCTACCAAACGCCGCCCAAACTCAAATTAACTTCGGGTATTGAGTTGTAAGCCGACAGGGAGAATTACTACGGTGTTATTTTGTCGAGATTCGCCTGACAAATCATAACCTTCCCGAGCAAAAGTTGTCATTATAGCTCCAACTTATTTCTATGCGATCACAGGCTTCAAGTATGCATTTCTCCCTTATGAACCCTCGAAAAATTATAGGTTTTTGGCCGTATTTTACGTAGTTGAATTATAATTTCTATTAGTATTAAAATTTATCATTTCAAGCTAAAATTGGTATTGAAATTTGTCTCTTTCTTTTAGTATAATGGTTACAGCGGGAAAGAGCTGACGAATCCAAGTTGAAACTCATTGGTTATTCGGGGAACGACAAATGAGGTATGTAAGGCTTATCCCTTCGGCAAGTTATTCTCTTCGTATAGAGATACGACATATGCCTCTAAAGCAAGACAATAATTTCATATAAAATTGTTGATGCCAGTAGATAACGAGCCTATACATATACGTGTTACTGCTAGCTGCTATTAGTAGATTGTGAATAAAATTGTTGTGGTCAGTTGTTTCTATAGACTATGAATATATGTATGTTGTGGTTATCTGCTAGAACATGTACATAGATTATACAGCAATATCCCTCGTCAGGAAAGAATATGGTAGGTGTGATACGTTCCAGGAGCATTGTAGAAACTCTTCTCTCCTCTAGTTCATTATATTAGTAGAATTGTATCTTTAATTGGTAGGCCCAAACCATAGAATCTCGTGAATAGTTATCGGGCCTAAGTTAGTAACTTGAACAGTATAGGCATAACTAGGAAATATAACTACCTGTTTGGCACCTGTATAGCCAGAAAAGCACGCCCGGAGGCCATTGGCATACCTCAAGTCCAGAAATTCAAATAGGAAGGCCATACTTTAGAGTCAGAAACCTAGGCTTGTTTAGTGAACTGAGAGACCGCCCGCCATCTAGATAGCTACTACCAGTAATTTTCAGTCCCAATTGACTTAACATTCATCCTGCAGATCACCCAAGAAGCCAGTCCAGTCGTCCAGGTAAAATAGACCTGTGGGTACCCTAAGGAGGGGCACCTTATTAGTAGATAGCGAAAAGGCCAGCGCTCCAACCTGTTCTTAGAAGATTCTCAGGTACAAATTGTTGTGAGTGACTAAGTCTATGTAGACTTGTCCTTATGGTTAGTAAGCACCCAAAAAAGTCATATAAGATTGGACAAGACCAAGATAGGGTCTAAAGGACTAGCACTATGTTAGTACAACACTACCCTCAGGCTAAGAATGTCAGTAAGCTACCAGTGGAGGATTAGGGGTCGACCGGCAAGAAGCATGTTCAGTTAGTAACAACCCTATAGCAGTTCCAAGCACAGGGGCCAAGTAACTAGTCATCCGCAACCCATCGTTATTTATGAGTTATAGTTGTCAGAGTAGGATATTCAGAGTATTGTTAGGCCACTCCATATCTCTCCCTATCCCTTCTAGACCATTAGAGATCATGATCACTACCAGGATCCTCTGATCAGATATAGGTGCACTGGTAGCATTAGGCCTAGAAGGCTAGATACGCCTTTTGAGTAGCTAGATTGAGATTTTAGTACAACTCCTTGGTTGGGGTTTCCCTCATTTAGGAGCCTTGCGTGACCAACCCCAGAGTTAATAGCTGGGTCGACGCCCGCAATGGATGAGATGACGTCGCTCCAAGGAGTGGTATGCCATCCACGAGGGATGAAGATGGGGTCCCAAGTCCTCATACAGTCCATTCCATGGCTGGACTATTATATGTCGTATCGGCACCACACCCCCTATAGAGCCTGGTGCTCGAGGTGCAGATATCAAGAGTCCATCGAACTCAGACACAATTATAGATCAGGGGCCGAGTGGGCTCAGTTGCAGACCCAGGTGACTGGTAGGTTGGCTATAGCACAAGTAGAGTCATAGAAACCTGGTTAGGGGTATATAGATTGAAGTGTACTCACCAGGGCTTATGGGGGGCCCGAGTGGATTATTTTGTGTTGGTTGTATCTTCCGGGGCTTATGGGGGCCAGGATAGGTTCTTGTTTGCATCTTTGTCTAAGATCTATATATTACGAATATATGATTGTACAAATCCTAGTTTATATACGTGTAGTGTTTCATTAGGCGCATTTTATGAATAAGCAAGATTCAGGTTACCTTTTTCCCCCTTCAATCTACTTACTTTCAGTCTTTTACAAATTTCATTCAGCCTATTTATTTCCTTATATATTCAGTACATATTGTATTGCCGCCAAACTATGGGGCACTGCATTACTTGCATGCAGGTCTAGAAGGACCGACTTCAAGATCTTCAGTAACAGTTACTCAAAGTCAAGATATTGGTCAGCTCCTTTCATTCGGGGTTGCCAGGTTGTTGAAGATTATCATCATTTATTGTACAGTATTTAGGTAAGCCGGGACCCTGTCCCGACCACTATTTGTATTCTTAGAGTCTTGCAGACTACAGTTGTTAGATAGTTGAGTGTCATTGTCCATGTGGGGCCTAGTATAGTTCTTGATTTTTATTTCAGTTATAACTAGATATCATGGCGGCCTTGTCGGCCCACGTAGAATTCCCTGTTATGGTTTGTTGCTAGTTAGCTGTTTTCTTTTACAGGTAGCTGTAAGGCCTTTTCGGTCGGAGCCTATGTGTACAGCCGAGATATATCCCATTGTTTTATTGAGTCGAGTTGCAGGCTTGCACTAGATGTGCATAAGCCTAGCTAGGTCAGTCAGATTCCAGTGTGGCACTAGGTGTCAGTCATGCCTCCCAAGGTGGGGCGCGACAAACTTGGTATCAGAGAAGTTCGTATCCTAGGGAGTTTGCAAGACTTTTCTAGAAGAGTCTTGTTTATAAATGTGTTGTGCACTGCATTTTATAAGCAAGAGGCCACGAGGCATAATAGTATGGTTACCCTTTCTTCTTCTCAGATCGTGTTGTAGAGCCGAGTTGTACGGGGTTGAGTCCCTAAGCTTTCATTACTATGTCTTTCTAGGATAAGGTTCGATATAGGATATACTCCAGCTAGCCGCCAGTTAGCTGCAGCAGTAGGAAAGGGTTCCAGTGCGATGCCATGGTTGGGGGACAACCAGTTTGATGATGAAGGCGAATGTCTTTTAATTTTCTCAGTATCTTCCTGGGACACCAGGAATCTCATAAGGTAGTAGATATCCCAGCACCGTCCCCAGTTATTTTTACAACTTCAGAGTAGGAGGTCAGGAGTATAGCATATATACGAGTCAACTTAATTATTAGATATACAAGATCTGGCAAGGGCGACAATTAACGTTAGATTACCTGAAAGGTATGAAAAAGAGAGGGAATTTCAGGATTCTTACCTCCAATCCTTCGAATGTTGCACAGTTCCCTTCAGTCCCAATGTGGTAAGAAACGGCTATTCATGACTCCAAGTTTTGTTTTTAGTGTAGCAAAAAGCGTAAGAATTGAGGCGATGTTGCCCAGAGTAAATGGAAAAGGAAGGTTGGATTTGTTGACTCTAGAATGTGTTAGGAAGTGGTGGAGACCCCTAGCATTTAAGTGAATTGTCTAGACCTTCACGATAGTAAATTAGGAGAGCAGGTAATACTACCAGTAGCACTCAAAGTACGTGTGAGACTCTACAAGTGATAAACCCCTAGCAACAGTAAAGCTTAGGTCATAATTAGGCCGATTCTTCTGCAGTGTGTTAATGATAGTAGGATGTACCCACAAAATAATGGCTATGGTCCTAGTTGGTTATGTCGAGGGATAAAAACATCATATGAACGAATTTTGCCCGAATAAGGGTCAGAACGATATAGGTCAACAGACTTGGTAAGTAATGTCTAGGACAATAAGAGACAGAGGGCCTGATCTCCAGAATTCAACCCATGGAAGTAAAGGGAAAGACACGAGTATCTAACTTAGGAGGGAAATAAAATCACTAGGCTAAGAGTAAATTGATAAAGTGTAGGACCACTCCTGAATGTCGAGAAATGGGCATTGAGATGACAAGTAAGAGATAATGAGGTTGTAACCAGAAACACTACAATATCATCACAAGTTGTAGAGGCAGAGGAGTGCCGACACGGAGACTCTAACCTGGTTCAATCAAGAGACCAAGCCCAATAGGAAGTTATTGGCCTTTAATATAATAAGGGGTTAAATCATAAGACCTAGGGGCTGCCTCTGTGTCCAAAAGGTGGCCGAACATTGTCAGCAGATTCTAGCTATGGTATATGATGTCTATTACTCCGTTCATCCAAATTTTAATGAAAATGCATCAAACTATAAGAAAGGTCTATTGATGGCATAGGAGAAGGAAGATATTATTGATTCATAGCATTGAGCTTCAATGAACAACCAGAGAAGACTGGACAATAGAAACCAAGTAGGCTAATCAAGGAAATGGTCATGCCTACAAAAGGAATGGAGAATAGTCAATATAATCATAGTAAGACGGTTACCGCGTATCAGGTGTAAATTGACCTCACTTGAGCCAGTGTAGAAAGGATAATGAGGTCAATTCATATTTTACTAGGTGAGTTGTATTTCAGCTAAAGGTTATACCTAATTAAGTGCTCAAGGAGTAGTTTGGTTGCGTCAAGCCCAAGTATTTAGTAAATACTGACAGGAAGGCACAATGTACAATTAAGTTTTAGAAAGAATTTCAGAATACGTTGAGATTCATGTTAAATTGAGTACGACTCCTTGTCCCTAAACAAATAGCTAAGCAGAGCACTCGGTTCAAATGCCGGAACTGTATTGCGGGTGGAGATGTAGGCCCTCTATATGATGACCTGAAGTAGATAAATCAAAGGTAGTGAACCAGGGCATATTATAACAGGTAGATAGAAAAAGTTAAACCTAAGAGAAATGGGTACTAATAGCCCAGGATCATCAGAAGTCTTACCCTAACGTACAACGTAGACAGTTAAGGATTAAAGAAGGAACTGAGTATTCCAAAAAGCTTCGCCGATGAAGGGCACTAAGAGAATTAGAAAAAAGGCAAACTTAGCCTTAGGTTCATTTGTCATATTGTACCTTCCCAACATAAAGAAAAGCGGCATAGGGTCTACAATTGCCTTAGAACCGAAATTGGCCCATTTAGTCTTTTGCATATCAATGTTGTGGAATACCTATAACCGACCCATACCAAGTTGTGACCCATTGAGGACGTTCAAGTTATTAAGGAACTAACGTATAAAGAGGTTTCGGTTGCCATACTAGATTAGCAAGTTCGAAGATTGAGAATATAAAAGATGTAATCTCAGTTAAGGTACTGCGAAGAACAAGAATAGAGAAGAGATGACTTGGGAAGCTAAGGAAGACATGAGATCCAAATATCCTCATTTGTTCCAGGATTAGTCCAAATTATGCAATTAAGGTGAAGTTGTTGTTCAATTATTATTTTACTATTTATGCTATCTATATAGTTCAATTGACTACCATTTTGTTGTGGAATAGGACTTTTCTACATTTCAGGTTCTTCACATAGTCCATATAACAAGGGAGACTCTATCGAAATTTCTCTGGCAACAGATAAAAAGACTTGACCCTTTTAAGCCTAACGATTACATT
>JACEIK010012260.1:0-13472 GCA_018107945.1 Datura stramonium | reverse complement strand
TATTAAAAGTTATTGTTTCAAGCTGAAATTAGTATTGCTATTTATCTCTTTCTTTCAGTATAATGGTTATAGCGGGATAGAGCTGACGAATCCAAGTTGAAACTCATCGGTTATTCGTGGAAATGACAGTCGAGGTACGTAAGGCTTATCCCTTTGGCAAGTTATTCTCGTCGTATAGCGATACGACGTATGCCTCTCAATAAAGACCATGATTTTGTATAAAATAATTAGTTGATGCCAGTAGAAAATGAGCCTATTCATATACGTGTTACCGCTAGCTGCTATCAGTAGATTGTGAATAAAATTGTTATGGTGAGTTGTTTCTGTAGACTATGAATGTATGTATGTTATGGTTAGCTGCTAGAACACATACATAGATTATACTGTAGTATCCCTCATCAGGAATGAATATGTTGAGTGTGATACGTGCCAAGAGCATCGTAGAAACTCTTCTCTCCTCCTGTTCATTATATTAGTAGAATTGTATGTTTAATTGCCAGGCCCAGACCTTAGAAGCTCGTACATAGTAATCGGGCCTAAGTTAGTAAGTTAAATAGTATAGGTGCAACTAGGAGATATAACTACAAATTTGGTACCTGTATAGCCAGAAAAGCACGCCCGGAGGCCATTGGCGTTGCCCCAAGGCCAGAAATTCAGATAGGAAGGCCATACTTTAGAGTCAATAGCCTAGGGTTTTCTAGTGAACTGAGTGATAGCCCGCCGTATAGATAGCTACTACCAGTAATTTCCAGTACCAGTTGACTTAGCATTCATCCTAAAAATCACCCAAGAAGCCAGTCCAATCGTCCAGGTCAAATAGACCCATGGATACCCTAAGGAAGGGGACCTTATTAGCTGATAGAGTCAAGGCCAACGCCCCAGCCTATTCTTAGAAGATACTAAGGTACAAATTGCTATGAGCGACTAAGTCTATGTATATTTTCCCATAAGGTTAGTAATCGCCTAGAAATGTCATCTAAGTTTGGACCAGACCAAGATAGGGTCTAAAGGACCAACACTATGTTAGTACAGCACTACCCTCAGGCTAAGAATGTCAGTAAGCTGCCAGTGGAGGATAGGGGTTCACTGCCAAAAAGCATGATCAGTTGGTAACAACCCTACAACGGTTCTAAGAAGAGGGACCAAGTAATTAGTCATCCGCGACCTCATAGTTGTTTACGAGTTATAGTTATCTAAGTAGGACATTCAGAGTATTATTAGGCCACTCCAGATCTCGCCTTATCCAGTCTATACCATTAGAGATCATGATCACTACCAGGATCCTCTAATTAGATATAGGTGCATGATGTTCCTATAGTAGCCTTACACACTATCTTGGGGGCGAGCAGTGGTAGCGTTAGGCCCAGAAGGCCAGATACGCCTTTTGAGTGGCTAGTTTCATATTTGAGTATAATACCTTGGTTGGGGTTGCCCTTTAGGAGCCTTGCATGACCAACCCCTGAGTTACTAGCTATGTCGACGCCCGCTAGGGGAGAGATGGCATTTCTCCAAGGAGCGGTATACCTTATGCGAGGGCTGAAGATGCGGTCCTAGGTCCTCATATAGTCCATTCCATGGTTGGACTATTATATCTCGTATCGGCACCACACCCCCTGTCGAGCCTGGTGCCCGGGGTGCAGATATCAAGAGTCCACCAAACTCAGACACAAGTATAGATCAGGGGCCGAATGGGCTTAGTTGCAGACCCAGGGGACTGGTAGGTTAGATATAGCACCAGTAAATTCATAGAAACCTGGTTAGGGGTATATAGATTGAAGTGTACTCGCCAGGGCTTATCGGGTCCCGGGGTGGATTATTCTATGCTGGTTGTACTTTCCAAGCTTATGAAGGCTAGGTTAGGTTCTTGTTTTAATATTTGTCTACTACCTATAGCTTACAAATATATAATTGTACAAATCCTAGTTTATATACGTGTAGTGTTTCATTAGGCGCAGGTTATGAATAAGCAAGCTCCAGGTTACCTTCTGCCCCCTTCCTTCTACTTACTTCCAGTCTTTTACAGCTTTCATTCAGCTTATTTACTGCCTCACATTTTCGGTACATATTGTACTAACACCCAACTATGGGGCACTGCATTACTTTCCTGTAGGATTAGACTGACCGAGTTAAGGATCTTTAGTAATAGTGACTCAGAGTCATTATATTGGCCAGCTCCTTTCCTTCGGTGTTGCTAGGTTGTAGAATATTATCATCTTTTATTGTACAGTATTTGGGTAGGCCGGGGCCCTGTCCCGACCACTATATGTATTCTTAGAGGCTTGTAGGCTATAGTTGTCAGATAGTTGAGTGTTGTTGGTCGTTTGGGGCCCATATATCTCTCATTTCATGTATTGGCTGTGTGGGGCCTAGTAGAGCGCCTGATTTTCATTTCAGTTCTAACTAGATATCATGGCGGTCTTGTCGACCCGCATAGAATTCCCTGTTATAGTTTGTTGCTGGTTAGTTATTTTCTTTTATAGGTAGCTATAAGTCCTTGTCGGTCAGAGGCATTGTTTACATCCGAGATATAGCCCATTGTTTTCTTGAGTTGAGTTGCAGGCGTGCACCAGATGTGCATAAGACTAGCTAGGTCAGTCAGATTCCAGTGTGGCACTAGGTGCTAGTCATGCTTCCCAAGGTGGGGCAAGACAAGTTCCCTTCTTTCTCAGATTCCGATTCAGTCGTTACATCAATTAATGTTCTCTGAGAGCTTGATTTGACTGCTCTGCATATGTATTTCATTGTACCTGTAGAGAAGAAAGTCAGAATTCCATATTTGCGAAAAAAATCAAGAAAAGAACTATGTCAGATTTTTATCATGGGTCGACGGTATGGGTCGTACCCTTAACGTACAACTCGTATGAAGACCCAGCCGTCCTGCATATATGTTACGGCTCACAGGTACGATTCGTACCACGAAAGTACGACTCATTCCCTGAGTTGTCTGATGATGCCTCACTTATGATTTCTTTCGTATTTTTCCACGACTCATGGTAATACCCATCGGTCGATCCCACGAGTTAGAGGAAGGACTTTTACAATTAACATTGTTTAGTTCTTTGGTACAAATGATCAGTATGACTCGTAGTTACAAACTATGAACCGTATTGTGTTTCATACCATCTTCATGACTTAGTCGATTTTACTAAGTTTGCAGGGGTTCTTTTTCACAATTTGGGTACTCATATATCCCCTAAGTCTAGGAATGTAATTCATCTACTAAACACTACTTATCCTTCCCCTTTTTAATCACTACCCATAACTCAAATTTTAAAAAAAATTAAATTCACAAGCTCAACCCAACAACGAAAAAAATATGATGTATTCCAGTCATTCATGGTTTGTTTTCATCCCTGATCACTGTTTTATTGAAATTTTTCGATCAAATTCAATACTCCCAGGGGTTTTGATAATGAAAGCTTCAAGCCAGTTAATATTTTTCGATATTCAATACACTACTTGTTGCGTCTTTCTTCGACTGACAATCATAATTGTGGGTTGAGAGGAACTTAAGTTGAGCAAGAAATTGCTCGATTCTTATTAGCTTTTGAGTCACGAGTGTGTGGGGAGGGTGAGTGTAGGTCGTGGGTCATGTGTTGTTTGCGTGGGAGAAGGTTTGGTTTAGGTATGTGTTTTAAATAGGTAAGAGGCATGTTTAAAAAAATTGGGCCGAATTGGGTAATAATGAAGTTTTTGACCCATCACGACTCGTACCACGAGTCGTAGGAAGACCCCATGACTCGTCCCTTGGACCTGTGCTTCCAAAAATTAAAAAAACATACTTGGGGACCTACGAGTGCATCTTACAACTCGTACCACGGTTCGTATGATGACTCCTAGGTCTTTGCTTTAAATTACTTCTTTGAACCTCACCACGACTGTTGCTATGACTTGTAGAATGTTGTCACGAGTCGTACTGAGAGTCGTAGCAGCTTCCTTTTCAGCAGTTTTTCTGCCTCCTATTTTTTTTGCCCTGCACACTGAGCACACATTAGTTCACTAACTTGGGTTTCCTTCCAAGAAGCGCTTGATTTAACGCTGCAGCGCGATGCAGGTGGCTTGGTTACTCAGACTTCACCACGCCACCACTTGGGTTGCCTCCCAAGAAGCGCCTGATGTAACATCACAAAACAACGCAAGTCTCTTGACTACTAAGAATTCATCAAGTGACTCTTATTCATCCTCCAGTGCTGAGATTACACTGTACTTCCTGGGTTGCTGCATTGTCTGGCAGATGTTGAAAGTGAGCTCTTCTTTGTTTAGTCTGAACTTCAGCAGGCCAGCCTCCACATCTACTAGGGCCCTCCTGATTGCAAGGAATGGTCACCCTGAAATGATTGGGACCTCGTAATCAACCTCGCAATCCAAAATCATGAAGTCTGCTGGGAATATAAATTTTTTATACCTTGACAAGTACAACAAATAGGATCCCCACTGGCTTTTTAATAGTTCTATAAGCCATCAGTAGCAACATAATGGTCGGTGTGGGGGCTCCCAAGCCCAATTTCTTGAACACTGCCAAGGGCATCAAGTTGACGTTTACTCTGAGATCACAAAGTGCCCTCTCGACACTGCCAATTGTGCACGATATAGTGAAAGCACCTGGTCTTTCTTCTTTTGAGCCAAGACCCATGTAGCTATGGAACTACATTAATGTACATTGTCTACTGGCTCATAGCTCACGGATCTCTTCTTAGTGACCAAGTCCTTCATAAACTTTTCATATCCCGGCATATGATTCAATGCCTCTACCAATGGTATGTTCCCAGATAGTTTTTTAAGCATTGAAATGAATTTTTGGAACTTACCATTTTCCACCTTTTTCTTCATTCTTTGAGGGAATGGTGGCAGTGGTCGTGGGATAGCTCTGTGCACTTGAATTTCTCCTTGATCAATGTCAGGTTCCTTCTCCTCTATCAAGGCCTCTGGCAACTCAACACTTTCCATCTCAGCACCCTCATCACTGTCCTTAATAACACTCTCTTTCTTCCATTCCACTATAACCAAAAAAGGGGGGTCAACTGTGGTCTTACCACTCCTAGTCATCACCGCCATGCAATAGCCATCGTTCTTTGGGTTTTGGATGGTGTTGCTAGGTAGTGTACCCTTTTGTCTAGGGTTCATTGATACTGATAGTTGCCCAAGTTTATGTTCGATCTTCTTAATGGCTATAGCATGAGATTCCACTTTCCGACCCATACTTGATATGTCACTTTGGATCTCCTTCAATTGTTCATCAGTGGACCTCACCTTTTTTAGCATTTTGGCCATCATGCTCTCCAACTTAGTCTACCTAGCCTCCCCTTCTCGTGCATTGGGAGGCACATAAACTTCAGCCCAGTCATTGTGATATCCATTATTTCTTCTCCATTCACCATCTCGCTCACGACCGCGACTTCTATCTCTCTATCTGTTTCGATTGTAGTTGTCTCTGTATTAGTTCCGCCCTTAGTTTCAAGAACCTTGGCACCAATTGTCTTGTCCAGAAGCTTGGGCGTTGGCTCGGAAACTTGGTTATCCAGGAAATTTGCCTCTTCCTCAGAATCTGAGTGATCTGCTCACAACTCCACTCCTTGAGTTCCCACTGCATTTACCTTTTTGGTTCTTGCTCCCATGATGTGCTTTGCAAGAAAATCTAATGATGTACGTTTGTGAGACAACTCTTGGTGGCATTCTTCTTCCTTCCTTCATTGGTTTGCAATCAAACCAACAACATATGTACCGACTGCTGCATTAACCTCCTTCGTGGCCATG
The DNA here is from genome assembly GCA_018107945.1 of Datura stramonium. Lineage (NCBI taxonomy): Eukaryota > Viridiplantae > Streptophyta > Magnoliopsida > Solanales > Solanaceae > Datura > Datura stramonium. Next base: position 7,718 of record JACEIK010012260.1, on the reverse strand, counting down.
CCCAATTCGTCTTGGTCACACTGTCAAGGATAGTAGTAGCTTTCTCCCAGGTGTGACTCATCAATACTCCTCCTGCCAGCGTGTCCGCTACAACTTTGGTGATATTTTTCAATGACTTGTAAAAAATTTCCAATAAACTGTCATCGGGGATCTTATGGTTCGGGCACTTTTTCAACTTCTTTTTGAACCTCAACCATGTTTCATGAAGTGCCTCTGTCTTGATTTTTCGGAAGTTGTAGATCACGTCTTTTAGCTGCAACATACTGGAGAGGGAGAAGAATCTCTCCAAGAAGGCCTGTTTGAGTTCCCTCCAGTTGGTTATGGAGTCGTTGGGCAATTTTGATAACCATAAAGTGGCTTCCCTGATAGAGAGAAGGGGAAAAGTATGAGATGTATGCATCCCGGCTTACTCCAGGCAACCTATACGCCTTGCATATTCCTATGAAGTTCATCAAGTGCAGGTTGGCGTCATCCGCTGCATGAACACTGAACACCCCTTTCATGTTTAGCAATTGGATCATGGTGCTCGTGATATCAAACTTGGCCCCAGCGGGCAGTGGTGGTGGCACAATTGCTCCAGCAGACCCAACATCATCAATTTCTAGTTCCTTATCATCAAAAAACTGAGGGGCAAGTGTATAACCTTTGTTGCCCCTCCTATGTCGACCAGCATTAACTACCTCTTCTCTAACATCTTTCGCATCCTGAAGTGCAGCTTGCCTAGCTTCTTCAGCTATGCGGGCATCTCTTTGTTCCTGCTTCTCCATCCTGTGCAGTGTCCATTAAATTTCTGGATTCAATGGAATAAGGGGATCTCCACTACTCTAAGTGCTTGGCATTCACCGGAAAATAGCCTGTGGGTATCAAAAACAAAAAGAAAACATAATTATGGAAATAACTACAAAAAAGTCAAATACAAGTAAATAATCTAATCTTCACCGTATTCCCCGGCAACGACGCCACTTTTTGATAACGCTCAACCATACCTCCTACTGAAGTATGAAGCGGACATTGTCAATAAAGAACTGAACAAAGAGGTTGGGTTCAAACCCACAGGGAATAAGAAAGAGCTACACTAAAGCAGGAAGTGAACTTGTTAGGTAGTTACTCCAATAAAGAAAACAATAGTTAAAAACACAGTTTAAGTTTTAGTTGAAATAAAGAATGAAAGATAACTAGGTTTTGTGTTCATCATGGGTTCATAACTGCTTCGGGTATACATACGTGATCATCACCAATGTTACTTGTAGAATTGATAACTTAGATTCATTCAAACAACCGACCAGTCCCTATTGAATGACTATACTCAATCACCCGACCAGGTCTCATGAGCGATTGCAATTTAACCGTTATCAATATGTCTCAAATTTAACTATCCTGCGACCAAAACTTAAGTAAATACAATGATCATCAAGATCAAGGCTTTGTTGTAGTTCTCTTTTCCTAATCTCTACCTCTTAGACCTAAGCAAGTAAAGAATTCAGGCATGTCCTAATGTTGTACACTTTTAAGAAACGTTTAAGCATGAAGAGAATAGAATACATGTGTTTTTCATTGGTTTTGAGTCACTTTTTGTAACCCTAGCTATTGAGGTTTTAGCCTCTAATAGTTGCAAGATTGTGATTTGTTTGCATAATAAATACATAAATCAATATTTACAATCATAGATGAGAGAAAAACTTCGTTGATTAAATCTGGAATTTATCATGAACAATTCACACAATCAAGAAAGGGTTGATCACAAGTTAATCAACTCAATTCTATGTTCTCTCATGAAAAACTAACAATGTCTGATGTCATCTGACCTTCCCTCATGAAAATAAAATATAAAACGTATTTATACAGATATAAAAATCCTTTTCCTAAGCAAATAGGGTAAACTTCCATATTTGCTGCCGCTCGAGCCACGACCAAACCTACGACCCATAGTAGGCTTGTACGGGTCGTACCTACTATTCATAGGTCATTAGTTTGCTGAAATCCGGCTAAGTGTTGGGCCTTGGTATGACTCATACCAACTTCCTATGAGTTGTACTGAGCTTCCATGTTTTAAATCTGAAAACTCTAAATTTATCTGAAGTTTGTCACAAGTGTGTTGATATGACTCGTACCTTGCCTTCACGACTTGTAGTGTAGTCATCCGTACCCAGAGTCAGCCTTTTTGCAATTTATTTGATCATTTACACAACTTGAAGTTATGGCTCGTACCATGATCATACGGCTTGTACTGTGAATCGTGAATTGCATCTTTCTCAGCTCATCCTTCGGAATATTTCCACGATCTTAGTATGATTCTTTCCATTAATGTACGACTCGTACTGAGACTGTCATTTTGGCTCAGTTTTTGCTCTTTTAAGCTTCTTTTGCACAATCTTTCTCCAACACCTAAGTTTACCTGAAAACACAAGAAAAGTACCTCATATCCATATAAACATACCTAAGCCCATGCTATTTTCTTTAGTTTTGAGAGTCGAAAGTGCTGTAAATTCACAACACATCAGTGCGCCGCAGGCCCTTGGCCACCATCTCCCTCTATATGTATATGTTAAGTGAGAAGTTAAGTTACTTAAAATATTTCCAGAGAGAGCATCAAATATGGGCGACAAGTTCACGAAGGTTTCGTCAAATTGATGGTTAATTATGTCGCTAAATAACCTCCAAACGTCAATTCTTCTTAGGTAGAGATTCCTCGGACTACGAAGAACGTATTTACAGAGTTACATCTTCGAATTTTGCTCGATTCAATAGAGTCCTGCCGAGTATAAGTCATAGAAATCACTTCTAATAAAGTCCTAACCATCTACAAGTGATAAGTAAGTGTTCCTACCTTCTAAATTCTCTGGAATTCATAAGTATTGGGCCGAATTGGAGAGATTTTGATATGTATTATTGAGCTTTAAGGATGTTGTTGTTCACCATTTTCTTGAATTAAGAACAACTTTATTCTCTTAATGTAAGGGTGCAATTTGGAGGGATCACTGGCTCTAGGTTTGAACCGGATTGGGTGAGCAAAAATCAGCAATTGAGATATGTTAAAGCTAACCTCTTCGAAAAGTTATTCATGTGGTATAGCTGAGACAACTTGTACCTTTATATGTAAGTTGGAAGTATGCATGTTGTGGTTATCTGCTACGAGTTGAGTAGAGGTTATAACATAGTAGCCCTCGTCGGGATTAACCCTACTTTGCTGGGTCTCCCGTTAAATAGCCTCTAGATTGCTAATTTTATCATTTCCTACGGAGCTACAGATTGCTCAAAGGAGCTATATGATGTACGAGAGGACTATATCCAAGCCTACAAGGCCATTTGAAGTTCAGTCACGTATGGACTCCCTCTATGCCATAGCGGCACTACTGACCCTTAGTAGAGCCTTGGGGGCTCAGGGTGTAGTTATAGGAGCCCAGAGGGCTCATATATAGTTACAGGAGCCCAAGGGATCAGTTGCAGTCCTAGAGGTCAGGTGGGTTTGGTTATAGTACCTATTGAACCATAATGACGTTGTTAGAAATATATAGATTGAACTGTACTTTTTGGGGCTTATGGTGGCTCATGTGGGTATTATCTATTGATTGTACCTTCAAGGCTTTCAGGGGCCAGGCTAGATCCTTGTTTGTATATTTACTTACTAGCTATATTTAAGGTTGCGAGATTATTCAAGTTAAACTCCTATCCTTCATAGTAATAACTCTCAGTTATTTTATCAGCTTCTATTTAGCTTTGATTACTGCCTTACATATTCGGTACATATTGTACTGACGTCCACATATGGGGTGCTGCATATTTTCCTACAGGTTCGGATAGACAGGTTTCGGGACCTCGTTAGTAGCTATTTAGGGTTAGAAGATCGGTCAACTCCTTTCCTTTGGAGTTGCAAGTTAGAAAAGATTTGCCTTTTTTAGTTGTATAGCTTTTGGATAGTTCCGGGCCCTGTGTCAACCACTATTTCACTACTAAAAGCTTGCAGACTATAGTTCATGGTTAGTTGTTCATTGTTGGCCATGTGGGGCCTATATGTGTTATGATTCTTGTGTTGTCCACGTGGGGCTTAACTATGAGATTTTCTAGCGGCCTCGTCGGCTGTAGTTGTATATATATCTTTCTGCCTTCCTTTTGCTATGACTTAGACAGCAGAGTGGACTTGTCGGCCCACATAGGATCGTATTATTATTGCGACTACTGGGTTAGCTATTTTATGTTGGTAGTATGGGGCGACCTAGTCAGCCCAAGATTGAGTTTTGAACCAAGATATAGCTGCTTGTTTTCTTGATACGTGATGTTTTCATACACCAAAGGTGCTTATGTCCGCTTAAGTCAGCTCAAGGTCCTATGTAGCACCGGGTGCTAGTCACGCCTCCCAAGGTGGGGCATGACATTTCACTAATCTACAAAACTATAAAAATGAGGATTGTTTTGGAAAATTAAACTAGCAAAACTTTAAATATAAAATTAACTAAAACAATTACAAGCTTGATTGTATTTCGATGATGGTGAAAGACTACATCAATGGCACTTGATTGGTTTCAAGTTGAGTTTTCAAGACGTAATTAAATTGGCATGATTCTTCCTATGGTTGTTAGTTTTAAGTTACTATCCCATTTCTTGCCACTATCCCTAGCATCCAAGAACTATTTCATGAACCCTGACGCCAATTTCCCTATGGTCGCAGGAGAACAATGAAATGACAATTATGCCTACTTTTATTTCAAGTAAATGGGGTTGAAGGGTGTATCCCTATCCTCAACAACTTCTATACTTTCACCAATGGGTTCAAGGGTCTTTGCATTCCCGTTCTATATTTATTTTTAACCCTTTCGATTTCCTCTCCCAATTTCAATCGAAAGCCAAAAGATTACTTATATGGTGATCAATCTTATAAATAATAAATTACACAAATAAATACAAACAACGAGTTGAAGAATCAAAATTAAATTTGATTAGTGTCTCAAACAATCAACCATTCACCATGGCCACAACCCTAGAACATAAGTTTAGCCACTCATAGACAACTGAAAAAATAAATATTCAGTCATCATCATATGAAAATACAAAGTAAAGAAGAGAAAACCTAGTTGTAGAGTTGTGTCTTCCTTCCAAACGGCTTACAAGCTTTTATAAACAAACTATGGAATGTAAAATTTATTAAAGACTGTTGCATGATGTCAAAAGCTGCTTAATAAATGACCTAAGACCTCTATTTATAGATGATCCTTCAAATGACGCTTCTGTCCTTCTAAACTTGGCTCTAAAATCAGAATTTTCTACCTTAGAATGACCCTGGCGTGCTTCCCCATGTATCTCGCCACATACTTAGTTAAATTTCCAATAATTTCAGCTCCGGACAAGGCCTGGCGTGCCGCCTCCTCTATCTCACTAAGGTGTTCTTAAAATTTCTCTAAGTCTGAAAACCTCTGGCACGGGGCACCACTCATCTTGCCATGTCTGTGAAATGCAATTCTGTGATTTTTAGGGGCTAGTGTGCCATAGCCCCAACCTGAAGTTTGGGACTTGGTGCGGGGCGCCAGCCATAGCACTAGACCCTTTAGCTCCTCAAATCTTCATTCCTTGTATAATTTTGAGCCCATTTTGTTTAGTTTCCTTCTCAAATCAACTCAAATAATTTTTTAGCACATAAAACACAATCATACATGAATTTAAGCATAAATTAAGGAGTATGAACTCAAAACATGATCAAATATGGGTAAAAACATGGCAAATAGGCATAAAAATATGCTCAACATCACCAGCCCACACTTAAACCATTCTTCATCCTCGAACAATCCTTAAAACACACATAAAATCATGTTTCACCATCACACTTGACACCTCTATCAACTCATAGTCAACCAACTAACATGGATTATTCATAAAGTGGTTTATCATCATACAACAATTCTCACAAAGCACATAGAAAGATTTCACAATCAAGAACACATAACCTCTATAAATGACTCATCTTTTCAACACCAAGGTCCAACATGATTAAGTGTGACACATGCAACAAGTAGTACACCTAACTAGAACACTTAACTAGACCTCCTGTGCCCCTCACTTTTAGTGATGTTCCTCTCTTAAATTCATCAATGTAAATACATAGAACACGATAAGTAAGGCACACTCACACTCACAAATGATATAATGCACATATATAATCATATTATAATCTTTCCCTTCATGTATGTTTAGACTACCTAATTTCTCTAAGAGATTAAGATCACAACGACTTGTCTTGATTGTATTGTCGGCTAAGGTATGGGTAGGATTGATATTTCATTTTATAGTGACTACCACCCTAAGCACTTTTAAGACATATTTCACTTTTTCTTGTCCACCTTCTTTTTCCTTGTTTGTTCACCCTTCATCTACTCAACCTTGTCTTTTCTTTTCATGACACTTTTTTCACTACTAGAATGCTAGTTTTCTAATCAAAGAACTTTTCAATCAAAGCTCTCTTTTTCAATTTTGTAGTAGCAACTAAACAACACAATTTTTATGGGAAACCCTTCTTCTCACTTTTCTTTTCTTCCCACAAAATTTTTTTCTTTTTCCCTTGCAATATATATTGGTGGACCTTAACTTTCAAGTCTCAAAGTGCTTAAGACTACTTTGGATAAAAATCTAAGGTCTCCCAAAAAGAGGGATTAAGCTAATTTCATGGCTAAGAATGAATAAAGCTTTTACGCTCGAATGGGGTAACTAGGGAGAATAATTAGGAAGGTAAAACAACTATAGGAAAAAATGGTTTCTTCAAAGAAATTCCTTGATCATCTCTCAACTCCCTACCAACTAGGCATCCCACATACACTGAGGCAAGTTCTGGATGCTACAATATATACATACAAAGCAATTCCTCTCATATCTCATGGAAACAAGAATCTAATTAGTTTCTACCGCTACACCTTCACACAATCATGTTGAATGACAAGTTTATTTATTATTAAGACCTAAGGATATGTTGAGTCAAATTAAAGAGATATGTGTGTCTTTCATGGATCCTCACTCATGTAATCAAGATGACCACTCTATTTTACTCCAGCATAGCAACTAAGCAGAATATCAACAAGCATACAAGCGGATGACCTATGACTCAAACAACTCAAAACAAATTGACTCCGAAATAAAGCAACCAAAACTAACATAGTTAAGACAAAGAACAAGTCAAAATATCCCAGGCATCCAAATCAACATCACCATACTAGCTATTACTACGAGGAATGACATAATAATGCTATGACCTATTACAAATATAGCAATCAAAGACCAATAGGAATCTATCTTTCCTCCACCCCACACAAGGTGCACTATCCTTAGTGTACTCACAATAATATCATAAAGGAAGAGAAAAAGAATTTCCTGGGTTGCTAAGCATCGTCCTTGGGATTGTACTTCTCATCCTCAACATTATCTTCACCATCAACCTGCATGGCGACTGTAGTAGCATCATCCTCCCTATCCATATCTAAGTCATCAACAATATCAGTAAGGATTATGGCCTCATCATCATCAAGTGGCTCCTCAAAGGCTGGGCCCACTCGGCATATCAATATATAACTCTCCATGAGCAGGTACTGTGCCTCGAAAGTTATCATCTCCTCTACAGTGGTGGGTCGACCTCCTCGCTTCAGCTGTAATTCAGCATCCAAAAAGTACAACCCTGCCAACTCTCATCTTGGGCTTGCCAATTAGCTATGGGCATACACCAAGCACACGCGATCCCGGGT
>JACEIK010012258.1:0-20010 GCA_018107945.1 Datura stramonium | reverse complement strand
ATCAAGCTTGGGAAAGATTCAAATCTATGTTACGGGATTGTCCTCACCATCACCAGTCCAATGATGTGCTGGTGCATACTTTCATAGAGGGTTTGGAACCTCACACAAAAATTTTGCTAGACTCAACAGCTGGGGGACAAGCATTAGAAAAGAATTATGAGGAGCTGTATACTTTGTTAAATCATATTTCACAGGGACATCTAGAGTGGAATGCGGACTCTTCAAGAGGAGGAACAAGGAAAGCAGCAGGACACACCAACTAAGACTGAGAAATGCTAACTCTGAAAATCTGTCTAGTGGCAGGACTGAGCCTGGATATCGGAGCCTATATCTTGAAATGATACAACATAGAGTATGCGGTCAGTACGTGGAATGTACCGAGTATGCAGGGTAAGTAAAATCGCTAAGTAAATAAAATCATAAATCATGCATATCATAAAACGTAATCAAGATAAGATTCTGAGAGTAGGGCTTGCATGTTATCTTCTGAAATCATGATATGAACATAACTGACAAACATAACTAAATAGAATAACCAAAAGTTGAAATATTGATTATCATAAGTAAAACTGAATATTGGGCCAAACCTACTGAAAACATAATATCATGACTGATGAACATGCATAACATAAATCATGAGGAACAATGGGAGACTCATCATATAACTGACAATACCACGATAGAGCTTACATGGTCCCAACTATCACACTCAAGTGGGAAGAGCTGTCCAAAGCTTTTCCAAGGCTAAGGATGCTACCATGATATTGATATCAAGCTGAATGCCCCTTAGGGGCAGGGGAAGCTCATAGGGAGGTCCCAAATAAGATGAACATACCTACTTTGGCGCGTAATTCTGAGGCATAAGGTTGAATGACCCTTAGCCTACTCGTTGCTAGACACTACTTCGAAAAACATGCATATGCTCTGTATCGTTTTTCAATGATTCTGAATCATCATCTAGTGACGAAGCTGACTTATAACATACATACATAAATCTGAAATCATAACATGAGGAGCCTTGGCTCAAACCATACCATAAGTTGAAAATAGTGGGAGTCTAGACTCCAAAACCATATGGTAAGCTAATTAGCATGAAATCATAAAACATACTTGATCATATGGTCTTGACCAATACTTACACATGCTTGAAATAAACTTGATTCACTTTGAAAACATGAACATACACATGGGTAATTCAAAATCATACTTTCTTCATGAATATCTTATCATGCTTGTACACATACTTCATAGATCTCAACTTTCATGGATTTTCATGGATGGGCATCATAGTTTATAAAACTTGAAAATATAATTCATAATTAAAAACATTGTAAAATCTGCCCATTTATCATAATTCAACAATAGGAACATGCTTAGATCATACCCATTATTGGTACTTAGGAAATTCACACATTGGGTAAAAGCCCCATAGATTCATCAATTAGAATTTTCATGAAGTGATAGAGGATTGGGAATGGGTGTGGACTACTGCACCCATTCATAGCCTTACATACCTGAAGAGACCTGATTTCACAACTTCCTTGATTGCCCAAAGAGAATTGACGAAGAACTTTGAAGAAACTAGGCTTGATCACCTCTTAAACCTCTAAGCTTGCATGCATGAATCAGAATAGGCTTAGAATGACTTAACCCTTCTTAAAACACACTATTTGTAGCTAAAAATGATGTAGTTTAGGCCTTAGGAATTACGGCAAAACCCTTAATAAATTCATAGAAAATTACACATTGCCAGTCCAAACGAGGGACTGGATGACTCGTCGTCCCTGGCCATGACTCGTGGTCACCTTTCATTACTTACATTGGTCATCTTCCTTCTGAGGGTCACCAATAGGGACACCACGACTTGTGGTGTGCCCAACGATTCGTGGTGACCAAGTCGTCGTCCACAGTTCCCAAATTTTCAATCCTCCAAGCACCCCTTGACCATGGATCATTAGACGACTCATGGTGTTGACCACGACTCTTGGTCATACCCGTGGTGACCTAAAATCCCAAAAACCCAACCATAGTCGAATCCCTCTGCACGAGTCACTTAACGACTCGTGGTGTTCCTGATGAGTCACTGGACAACTAGTCCTGTGACCTGGTGCAGAAAATCCTATTTTCTCCATTTCAACCCCCGAGTTTGATCTTAGGATTTTTGGGATATTACAAGGGTCCATGTGGATGTGTTTACGTACCTAAAAATCCTATTGTACGTGTTCACCCAGAAGGATCTAAATTTACCTTAGAGAAGGTGGTTGGAGCTTCTTAAAGATTATGATATGAGTGTTCTTTACCATCCAGGAGAGGCCATTGTAGTGGAAGACGCTCTTAGAAGGATCTATATGTAGAGTGTGTCCCATGTAGATGAGGAGAAGAAAGAATTAGTGAAGGATGTGCATCGGCTTGCACAACTAGGAGTTCATCTTGTTGACTCGGCAGATGGCAGTGTCATTGTTCAGAACGTATTGGAACTTTCCTTGGTGACCGAAGTCAAGCTATTTAAGCCGAGAATCTTATTTTGTTAAAGTTGAAGGAATCTATTAAGAATCAGAAGGTGGAGGTCTTCTCCCAAGGGGGAGATGGTGTACTACAATATCAGGGTTGTTTGTATGTATGGGATGTTGATGACTTGAGGGAGCGGATGTTGTATGAGGCTCATGGTTCCAGATATTCTTTATATTTAGGTGCCACCAAGATGTACCGTGATCTACGGGAAGTCTATTGGTGGAATGGCATAAAGAAGGACATATCAGATTTTGTGGCTAAATGTCCGAATTGTCAACGGGTGAAATTGGAACATCAAAGACCTGAAGGTGTGCTTCAAGACATTAGTATCCCTACTTGGAAGTGGGAGTAAATCAATATGGACTTCATTACAGGGTTGCGCCGTACTTGTAATACCCCGAAAGTGCCTAATCCTAGACTCGAGTTTTCAAAATGAAAAGTAGCCGGAAATCTGAGTTTTCTTCTTAGAATGACTAGTTGAATAGGTCGTTGATGGGTCTAACGACCCATTGGATGTGGTAGTGGTGAGAAGCTATCGAATTGGACTTGGGAGTAATGGGTCTCAGAAGCACCCGTTGTTCGATGTAATGGGTCGTTGTAAGTGGCTCGTTGTGAAGGTGGTCTTGGTCAAGGAAGGCTGGCATGAGTCATAGGATGACTCATTCTTCGAAAGAACGAGTCTTTATAAGTGTCCGTTGGGAGGATTTCCAGGATAGGAGTAGTGGTGACGACGGCTGGCAACGATGAGTCGTTGGAGCTTGTAACAACTTATCCTGTCCGGTCATGGTAGAAGACCTGAGATAGGAAACAAGGATGAGACAATGAGCGAAGTAACGGGTCGTGGGAGCAAGGGACGACTCATTGTATTGGTCGTTGCTTTGAACAGTGACTAATATCCTGCGAGTTTAGTAAGGGAAAATTCATAACTTCTAAGCCTCTAAGTCCTATACTACGTCATTTTAAGCTTAGAAAAGGGTGTTTTTAGAGGGTTAAACTCAGTCAAAACCCATCCTCTTCCATGCATGCAACCTAGAGAATTCTAAGGGTGATGAAACATAGGATTATATGATCTTCCCATTGGTATTTTAAGAGGGTTGGTGAAATCAGATTCTTCTTGGTATGTAGGGTTATGAATGGGTGTAATCATCCACACCCATGCCCAATCCCTCTTCAATTCATGATATTCTAGTTGATGAATCTATGGGGTTTTAACCCAACATGTAAATTTTCTAAGTATTAATCATGGGTATGATCTAAGCATGTTTCTAGTGTCGAATTATGATTAATGGACATATTTTACAATGTTTTCAATTACAAATTATGTATTTAAGTTTTACAAATTATAATTCTCATCCATGGAAGTTCATGAAAGTTGAGATCTATGATAAATGTATTCAAGCATGATGAGATGTATATGATGAAAGTATGATTTCAAATTACCTATGTACATGTTGATGTTTTCGAATGATCAAGTCTATGTCAAGCATGTTTAAGTATTGGGAAAGCCCATATGATCAAGTATGTTTCATGGATTATCTAAATTTCATGTTATTAGTTTATCAGTCATGATATTTGTTTTCAGCAGGTTTGACCCAATGTTCAGTTTTACTTATGATCATCAATTTTTTATCTTTTGGTTATTTGATTTAATTATGATATTCAATTATGTTCAGATTATGATTTCATAAAATAGCATGCAAGACCTACTCTCAGAATATTATCTTGATTATGTTTTCATGATATGCACGATTTATGATTTTACTTACTTAGCGGTTTTACTTACCTTACATACTCGGTAAATTCCACGTACTGACCGCATACTCTATGCTTGTAATACCCCAGAAGTGCCTAAGACTAGACTCGAGAATTTAAAAATGAAAGTTGGCAGAAATATGGAAAATTATCACAGAACGGGTCATGTAACGGATCGTTGGTTCTACCAATGATCCGTAGGAGGTGTTTGTGGTAAGGTACATCAGGGTCGAAGTTGGGAGTAAGGGGTCAAGGAATGACCTATGGTTTGATGTCACGACTCGTTGCTTGTGGTCGTGGTGAGACTGGTCCTTAGTTTAGGAGGAAGTAACGGGTCGTGGGATGACTCATCATGAGCAACAACGGATCATAGTAAGTAACCATGGGAAGGAGTAGGAAAATCTCCAGTCGAGGTAACGGATGGAAACCACGACTCGTTGGAAGGAGGTGCGAGTCGTGGTGTGGCTCTTGGGAAGGCCTAGGTACAGGTCGTCAGGGGGAAGTAACGGGAAAATCCAATGGACCATTGTCTGATGTAACGACTCGTCTTGTTGAGCTGTGGTATTAGAATCTGAGAAGTTAAAATTTGGCAGTGGATGTAACGGACGGATACCACGAGTCGTGGTATCTTGGTACGACCCGTAGGATCGCCCCTGGTCATTGACAGTGCATAATATTCAGGAAATTCATTAAGGGTGTTTTCGTTATTCCTAAGTCCTAAGGTTCTAAACTACGTCATTTAAGGATTAAAATATAGTGTTTTATGAGGGAAAAATCTATCCTAGGCTCATTCACATCCATGCATGCATATTGAAGGGGTTAAGGAGGTGATCAAGTTAAATTTCTTCAAGCTTTCCTTCAATCTTTATTTGGGCAATCAAGAAGTGGTAAAATCAGATCATCCCCAGATATGTAGGGTTATGAATGGGTGAATCCATTCACACCCATACCCAATCTCTCTCTAAATCATGGAAATTTCTACGTTGATTCTATGGGGTTTTAACCCAATGCATGAAATTCCTAAGTCTCTATATTGGTATGAGCTAAATGAGTTTTTATTATTGAATTATGAATCATGGGCAAGTTTTACGATGTTTTCCATTAAAATCATGTTTTAATCTTTATAAATTCAAATGCCCATTTATGAGAAGTTCATGAAAGTTGAGATTTATGATGAATGTTCATGTATGGTGAAATACTAATGATGAAAAACATGTTTCCAAGTTACCCATGTTTATAATCATGTTTTCAAGTGAATTGAGTATTTCCAAGCATGTTAAAGTATTGGGTAATGTCCACATGTTCAAGTACAATTTATGATTTATGATATGGATTTCACGATTGATATTTATGGCGTTGACCAATTCATGGGCCCTTGATTCATGGATAAACATGTATGTAAATGGGGATCAACGATTTCAATATTTATTTGGCCATGAATCTCATGAATGATGTTTATGATTTACATACGAGCCTAATGTGCATGTTTTTGGAAGTAGTGTCTAGCCTCGAGTAGCCCGACGTTCAAAGGACTATGCCGATGTCTCATAACTACATGCAACTGTAGGTTCATGTTGATACATTACAATGTTAATGGATCCCTTCTTTTGTGATATCACATACTGCAGTCCCTTGCCTGGCAAGCCTGGGACGGCTCTGCCCACTTGAGCGAGATAGTTGGGGCATCATGTAAGGCTCTACCATGATGGTGTTCGTTATGACAAGTCCTCCCATTATTCCTCATGATTTATGCACGGTTATGTTCATATTATTTTGTCTTAAGTCATGCTTAATGAAGCTTTTCTCCTATTATTATGATTATGACTGATTTACGAATGTTTTGAAAGCCTCGAGCCTTATGTTACATTATGATATTTATGTTATGAGCATGTTTTCCTACTCCTATGAACTTTTATGTACTTAAAATGTTTGTTTTACTTACTTTTTATACTCGGTACATTCCACGTACTGACCGCATACTCTATGCTATATCATTTCATGATACAGGCTCCGATCTTCAGACCCAACACCATCATTAGCTCATTCCCGGAGTTAGCATCCAGTTCATCGGTAAGTCCTCATCCAGACCAGTTGATATCAGTTATCCCTTTATGTTCATTTTCCCAGACTTGTTGGGTTAGTTGGGGTTGTTGTCCCATCAACCCATCAGATATGTTAGAGGCTTTCAGACTATGAGTAGTATTCAGTTGTCGTGTATGAAGTGCGTTTTCATTTTCTATGTTTTGTCATGACTATGCTTCCGCTATGTTATTATGTCAAGTATTTTTCTTTAATGGATGGAGTTAGATGTATGTTCATGCCATGGGTCGACTTGGGGTCTCTTAGGGCTCCTTGTCCCGTGTCACGATTCAGGTCTACATTCGGCTCGTGACAATGCTGTATCATTTCATGATACATGTTTAGATATTCAGGCTCAGTCCCGCTAGTAGTCATACTCTCAGTACTAGCATTTTCCAGTCTTAGTTGGTGAGTCCTCATCTTCCGAGGGCCCTTTATCAGTTGTATTGAGTATTTTCAGTTTCAGACTATAGACTTGTTCCATCAACTCGACAGTACTAGACTTTTCAGACATAGCATGTATTCAATTTTAGCCTCGTGTTATGTATTCAGATGTTATGATATTTTTAGACTTATGCTTATTATATATATTAGACTTCCGTTTGATTATGTTGATTTAGATATCATGTTCATGCCATGGGTCGACTTTGAGCCTCTCGGGGTTCTTTGTCCCGTGTCTTGATCGGGGTTGTGACAAACTTGGTATCAGAGCATTAGGTTTTGAAGTGTCCTAGGGCGTCTGAAAGACGCGTTAAGTAGGGTCTTCTTCATGGGTGTGAAGTGCTCCACACTTATGACGAAGAGGCTATGAAATGTTTTAGAAAATGTTCCCTTTTTTCATGATCTATGTCATGCGATGAAATGTCTCTGTATCCTTCTAACTCGTGCTATAGGCATTTACAGAATCATGTCTCCTCACCGAGTTAACGAAAGAAGAAATGGGAATGGAAAGCCATGAGAATGGTAATGGGGATGGGCACCAGCACGCCCCACCATCCCATGAGGATCATGTACCCGTGCAGGTTGCCCACGCTAAGTTCGGGGCATCCATTCAGATGCTAGCTTTGGCATTGACCACCCAAGTCAACCAACAGGCAGTAGCATATGTCCCTTAGATGGAAATGCATCAGCAAGAGTTAGAGATTTTCTAAGGATGAATCCTCCAAAGTTTCCTGGATCAAAGGTGGATGAGGATCCACATGAGTTTATTGAGGAAGTTTTGAAAATCACCCACATCATGGGGGTGATTGGAGAAGAGTGCGCCGATCTAGCCTCGTATTAGTTGAAAGGGATTGAGCACATTTGGTTCAAGCAATGGAAGGATAGTCGGGCAGTTGGAGCAGGCCCTATTGCTTGGGATGAGTTTCATGCCGTATTTCTTGATCGATTCTTTCCTCGTGACATGAGGGAGATTAAAGCAGCCGAGTTTGTGAACCTGAAACAAGGAAAGATGACAGTTCAGGTGTATACCTTGGAGTTAACTCGCCTGTCTGAGTATGCACCTGAGATGGTGAAAGATCAGAGAGCCCGAGTGAGTCAGTTCATGCATGGCATAGAAGACTATTTGGTCAAAGATTGCCGGACTACGATGTTGCAACAGGACATTGGCTTTCCTTGGATAGTTATGTGTGCCCAGTAGATCGTGGTGGTATAGGTGAGTGAGCGGGAGAGAGAGGCCAAGAGGGCCAGGACTGACAACTTTGGATTCTCCCAGTAGAGACCTAGTGGGCACCGCCAATAGTCCCACCAGAGATCTTCAGCCCTACCATCTTCTACTATGAGTGTGCCATATAGGTCCAGGCGCAATCAGAGGGGACGAGCCTCAGGCTCTAGAGTTTAGGGTAGCAGACCCATAGAGTCCAGCATTTCAGATTATAGCAGGTGTGGCCGGAGATACACAAGTCAGTGCTTAGCAGGTTCGGGTGCAGGAAGCCTGGACACATGCTTAAAGATTTCCCAGCAGCTAGACAGGGCCATGACAGGGGCCGACGCCTAGCCTCTAGTTCAGCAGCTCCACCAGTACGTGCAGCTTAGCAGGGGGCATCTACTAGTGCGGGTGGTGGTTGTTGCGCTCCAGCGCACTCGCAAGCGTACACGGTCGTACAAGTAATATAGTGTCCCTTTTTAAGAGCCGGATGTCGAACCCAAAGGGACTAGACCAATTCAGCAAATTATGAAGTTCAAGTGTAAGATTAACCTTCCACAAGTGTTGATTATAGAAGTTTTTAGTAAATTATAATTAAGTTTTGGGGTGGTCACAAAATAATCTAGAAACAATATAAGAAGCAACTAGAGCTAAGGCCGGATAATCATCTAATGCTACACTTTGTAATGGTTCACGTATGAAATTATCAATTGTTGTCTCACATAGTTGGAAAATGCTATGTTCATGGTCTCTCGAGCCTCTAAACACGACAAACTAGCTTCACAACTACATCGTTGAGTGGGGATGTGACATCCTAGTTCGTGAGCAATTCAACAACATGGGTGTGGTTTACGGGGTTTGTGCTCTTGATTAGGGACTTTCGTTCCTCTAATCATTTAACCTAACTTAGCTTCACAACTACTTCTACGAGTGGTGGAGTGACAATTCTAAGCCAGTGTCTTTCTATCATCCCGTTTTATCAATCAAGCAAGGCGAATTAGGTATAATTTCTATCCTAATCGCGAATCCTATCTTAAGATAAGAACTTGCTCCCTACATTCTCTTGTTCTACCCTAGGGTTACTCTCTCAAGCTTTTACCTAGCTTAACATGTATGTTTTCATGGTGATCAAGCATAAAAACAACCATAATAAGGAATGTAAGACAAAATAACAATTAACAACTCAAACCAAAACAAATTCATGCATTACAATCATATCACGTGGCCTCAACCCTAGAGGAAGGGTTTTAGCCACTCATGTTCATACAATAACTCAAAAACATGTTTAAAGTAGTGTACTTACAAGAATAGGTAAAAGAGAATGTAAAATTAGTGAACCCTAGGTGAGTTCTTCACTTCTCCCTTAGCTCCTCTACGGTTTCCAGAAAATATTTCGTGACAAAAATGATTTTAGGAACTAAGGGTTGAATTTATAGTAAATGGGATTTTGCAATTTTTTTACCTGTCATGGAATGGCTTCGTGGAACGGAAGTGAACGCGCCAATTTTCCTCCGTGCCATGGAGGTAACGTAGAAGCCCACTGGAAATTGCATTTGAATGTTGTTTGGCCGAGGCATGGCGCGACAGCCGATGTGGCGCTGATCTTGCGCGATGGCAAGCGTAACACGGCCTGCGGCGTGTAGCAGTGCCTAGTGTGGCACGGACGCTGGCGCACAGGCGCCTTGGAGGGATGATCTCGTGCGTATGACCTTGGCGTGGCAAGGCGCTGGGCACGGCACACGCACAACGTGGCACGCTGCCTAGCGCGGCCAGCCTTGCCATGGCATGTTTTCTTTCCATCCATTGCCATTCACTCTCAACTTCATTCCTTCACTTCACCCATTATTATTTAGTTCTTCATATGCATTTTTCACCTATAAAACAAGGACTAATCACGTTGGTTAGTGCATACCCAAATTTACACAAAATCTCATAAGAATGTAAGTGTATAATTAGAAAAACATGATTAAATTAATCTATAAAATAGCACTTGGACACGTAATTATGCCCAAGATAAGTGGTCAGCGCCAAAATAGATTCTATGCCCTAGCATCTCTTAGGAGAAGGAGGTCTTCCCAGATGTAGTCACTGGTATGTTACGAGTATTCCACTTTGATGTATATGCATTGGTAGATCCAGGGGCTACTTTATGTTTTGTGATGCCTTATGTTGCTAGTAGTTTTGGAGTTAGTCCCAAAATCCTATCAGAACCCTTCTCAGTCGCTACTCCAGTCAGTGATTCAGCTATAGCTCGACGGGTATATAATAATTTCCCTATCATAGTCCTTCAGAAAAGTCACCTCAGTAGATTTAGTATAGCTATACATGACAAATTTTATTGTCATCTTTCGCATAGATTTGCTACATGCATGTTATGCCTCATTCAATTGTTGAACCCGTGCAATAGAGTTCAGATTTTTGGGTGCGCCAGTCCTAGAGTGGAAGAGTAGTTCACCTGTGCTTGTAGGTCGCTTTATTTCCTACCTTAAGACCGGGAAGATGATTTCTATGGGTTGTTTGTACCATCTAGTTGGGGTTAAGTATGCTACATTCGAAACCCCGACTATCCAGTCAGTTCCTGTAGTGTGTGAGTATCCAGAAGTGTTTCCAGATGGCTTGTCGGGAATACCTACCGAGCGGGAGACCAATTTTGGTATTGAACTTATTTTTGATATGTATCCTATATCTATTCCTCCTTATAGAATGGCTCCGACTGAGCTAAAGGAGTTGAATGAGCAGCTGAAGGATCTTTTAGACAAGGGTTTCATCAAACCTAGCAAATCCCCGTGGGGTGCACCAGTTCTCTTTGTCCGCAAGAAGGATGGTTCTCTTCATATGTGCATTGATTATTGGCAATTGAACAAGGTCACCATCAATAACAGGTATCCTCTCCCCAGGAATAGTGATTTGTTTGACTTGGGGAGAGTGACATACCGAAGACAGCCTTTCGGACTCGGTATGGTCACTATGAGTTTTGTAGTCATGTATTTTGGACTAACGAATGCTCTTGCAGCTTTTATTGATTTGATGAACAGGGTGTTCAAGCCATACTTGGATATGTTCGTGATTGTGTTCATAGATGACATCCTTATATACTCTCGGAATGAGGAGGAGCATGCAGCTCATTTGAGGGTTGTGCTACAGACCTTGAAGGATCACCAATTGTATGCTAAATTCAGTAAATGTGAGTTTTGGTTGAACTCAGTGGTATTTTAAGGTCCTGTCTTGTCAAGTGAGGGTGTACAGGTGGACTCTCAAAAGATAGAAGTAGTGAAGATTCAGCCTAAACTAGTGAATCCTTCAGATATCAAGAGTTTCTTGGGTTTAGATGGTTATTATCGGAGATTTGTTGAGGGTTTTTCATCTATTGCAGCCCCGTTGACTAAATTGACCAAGAAGAAAGTGAAATTTCAATGGTCGGAGGCTTGTGAGAAGAGCTTCCAAGAGTTGAAGACTCGGCTCACCTCAGCACCGGTGTTGACCCTACCTGAGGGTACTGATTGGTTTGTGGTATATTATGACGCTTCGAGGATCGAACTTGGTTGTGTATTGATCCAACACGATAAAGTTATAACCTATGGTTCCAAGCAGCTGAAGGTCCATGAAAAGAATTACCCATCTCACGACCTTGAGTTGGCGGCGATAGTATTTTCCTTGAAGATTTGGAGACACTATTTATACGGGGTCCATGTAGGTGTGTTTATGGACCACAAAATCCTACAATATGTGTTTACCCAGAAGGATCTAAATCTACGTCAGAGAAGATGATTGGAGCTTCTTAAAGATTATGATATCAATGTCCTCTATCATCCGAGCAAGGCTAATGTGGTGGCAGACGCTCTTAGTAGGCTTTCTATGAAGAGTGTGTCCCATGTAGATGAGGAAAGGAAGGAATTACTGAAGGATGTACATCGGCTTGCAAGGCTAGGAGTCCGTCTTGTTGACTCGACAGATGGTGGTGTCATTGTTAAGAATGGGTCAGAATCATCCTTAGTGACTGAAGTTAATGCCAGGCAAGACGAGGATCCTATTTTCGTAAAGTTGAAGGAAGCCGTTCAGAATCATAAGGTAGAAGTCTTCTCCAAAGGGGGGAATGGTGTGCTTCGATATTAGGATCGCTTGTGTGTTTCGGGTGTTGACGATTTGATAAATTGGATGTTGCACGATGCTCATGGTTCCAAATACTTTATACATCCAGGTGCCACCAATATGTACCGTGACCTACGGGAAGTGTATCGATAGAGTGGCATGAAGAAGGACGTAGCAGAATTTGTGGCTAATAGTCTGAATTGTCAACAGGTGAAAGTGGCACATCAAAGACTTGGAGGTGTGATTCAAGACATTAGTATCCCTACTTGAAAGTGGTAGGAGATCAATATGGAGTTCATTATCGGGTTGCCTCGCACTCGTCGATAGTATGACTCTATTTGGGTGGTTGTAGACAGGTTGACTAAGGCAGCTCATTTCCTACCAGTCAAAACTACCAATTCAGTAGAGTATTATGATAAGTTGTACATTTGAGAGTTAGTTCGATTGCATGGAGTGCCCTTGTCCATCATATCAGATAGAGGTACTCAGTACCTCCTAGTTCTGGAGATCATTTCAGAAGGGACTCAGCACTCAAGTCAAGCTTAACACAACATTTCACCCCCAAACAGATGTCAAGCTGAATGGACCATTCAGACTTTTGAGGATATGTTTAGAGCATATGTGATTGATTTCAAGGGTAGTTGGGATGATCATTTGCCTCTCATTGAGTTTGTATATAACAACAGTTATCATTCCAGCATTCAGATGGCTCCATTTGAGGCTCTTTATGGGTGAAGGTGTAGATCACCTATTGGTTGGTTTGAGGTCGGTGAAGCTACATTGAAAGGTCCAAATTCGGTTCATGAGGCTATGGAGAAGGTTCAACCTATAAGAGAAAGATTGAAGATAACTCAGAGTCCCCAAAAGTTCTATGCGGATGAGAGAAGAAGAGAACTTAAGTTTGAAGTCGATAACTGGGTGTTTTTGAAGGTGTCTCCCATGAAGGGAGTGACGAGGTTTGGAAAGAAAGGGAAACTTAGTCCCCGTTATGTTGGTTTGTACTGGATTGTGAGATGGGTTGTCAACGTAGCTTATGAGTTGGAGTTTCCCTTAAAATTGGCTTCAGTTCATCCAATTTTCCATGCATCGCTCTTAAAGAAGTGCTTGGGTGACCCGATGTTGGTTGTTCCAGTGGAGAGCGTCGGTGGGAAGGATAGCCTACGCTATGAGGAAGTTCTGGTGAAAATAACTGACCGTAAGGTTCAAAAGCTAAGAAACAAAGAAGTAGCCTCAATCAAGGTTTTGTGGAGGAAACAACAAGTTGAGGGAGCTACGTGGGAAGGTGAAGCAGATATGATGGCTAAATAACTGCATTTATTTCCTCCAAGCTCAGTTTTTGCTTGAGGTATTAGTTTCCTCCCTAGTACTCTATTCAGTTTCATATTTAAATTATGTGCCCCAATTTCTTTCATGTCAATGTATGTATTTAAGATCCATGAATTCATTTAGTCTTGTAGTTCAATTCGAAGACAGTCACTCCGGCAGTTTTCAGCTTAAATGTTCAGTATTTGGCATGGTAGTTGCATTTCTCAGCTTTTCAGTATGTTTACCCACATTCGAGGACGAATGTTCCCCAAGGGGGAGATATTGTAATACCCTGAAAGTGCCTAATCCTAGACTCAGGATTTGAAAATGAAAAACAGTTGGAAATCTGACTTTCCTTCTCAGAACGACTCATTGAACGGATCGTTGGTGGGTCTAACAACCCGTTGGATGTGCTTGTGGTAAGAAGATGCAGAATTGCACTTGGGAGTAACGGGTCTAGGAATGACCGTTGTTCAATGTAACGGGTCGTTGTAAGTGGGTCATTATGAAGGTGGTCTTGGCCAAGGAAGGCTGGCACGAGCCATGGGACGACTCGTTGTTCGAAACAACAAGTTGTTGTAAGTGTCCTTTGGGAGGATTTCTAGGATAGGAGTAGTGGTGACGTCGACTGTCAACAATGATTCATTGGAGCTTGTAATGACTCATCCTGTCCGGTCGTGGTAGAAGACCTAAGACAGGAAACAAGGATGAGACAACGAGCGAAGTAATGGGTCGTGGGAGCAAGGGATGACTCGTTGTGTTGGTCGTTGCTTCAAACAGTGACTAATTTCCTGTGAGTTTAGTAAGGGAAAATTCATAATGTCTAAGCCCCTAAGTCCTATACTACATCGGTTTAAGCTCAGAAAAGGTTGTTTTTAGAGGGTTAAAATCATTCAAAACCCATCCTCTTTCATGCATGCAACCTAGAGAATTCTAAGGGTGATCAAGCTTAGGATTCATCAAGTTCTTCCCCAAAATCCATTGGGGTTTCAAGAGGGCCGGTGAAATCAGATTCTTCTAGGTATGTAGGGTTATGAATGGGTGTAATCATCCACACCCATGCCCAATTCCACTTCAATTCATGATATTCTAGTTGATGAATCTATGGGGTTTTGACCCAACATGTGAATTTTATAAGTATCAAACATGGATATGATCTAAGCATGTTTCTAGGGTGGAATTTTGATTAATGGGCATATTTTACAATGTTTTCAATTATAAATTATGTATTTAAGTTTTACAAATTATATTGCCCATCTATGGAAGTTCATGAAAGTTGAGATCTATGATAAATATATTCAAGCATGATGAGATGTATATGATGAAAGTATGATTTCGAATTACCCATGTCCATGTTCATGTTTTCAAATGGTCAAGTATGTTTCGTGATTTATCTAAATTCATGTTATTAGCTTACCACATGGATTTTGGAGTCTAGACTCCTACTATTTTCAGCTTGTGGTACGATTCGAGCCAAAGGCTCCTCATGTTACGATTTCAGATTTATGCATGTATGTTATGAGTCAGCTTCGTCACTAGACAATGGTTCAACTCATTGAAAAGCGATGGAGAGCATATGCATGTTTTTTGGAGTAGTGTCTAGCACCGAGTAGGCTAAGGGTCAGTCAACCCTATGCCTCAAAACTACGGGCCAACGTAAGTATGTTTAGATTATTTGGGACCTCCCTTGTGAGCTTCACCTATCCCAAGGGGCCTTCATCTTGATCTCGATATCATGGTAGCATCCTTAGCCCTAGCAAGGCTTTGGACGGCTCTGCCCACTTGATTGTAATAGTCGGGACCACGTAATCTCTATTGTAGTAATGTCGATTATATGACGAGTCTCCCATTGTTCCTCATGATTTTAGTTATGTATGTTCATCAGTCATAATATTATGTT
Source organism: Datura stramonium (assembly GCA_018107945.1). Classification (NCBI taxonomy): domain Eukaryota; kingdom Viridiplantae; phylum Streptophyta; class Magnoliopsida; order Solanales; family Solanaceae; genus Datura; species Datura stramonium. Next base: position 4,729 of record JACEIK010012258.1, on the reverse strand, counting down.
TTTAGCAGGTTTGACCCAATGTTCAGTTTTACTTATGATTATCAGTTTTCAGCTTTGGGTCATTCGATGCAGTTATGATATTCAGTTATGTTCAGATCATGATTTTAGAAAATAACATGCAAGCCTTACTCTCAGAATCTTATCTTGATTATGTTTTCATGATATGCATGATTTATGATTTTACTTACTTAGTGGTTTTACTTACCCTACATACTCGGTATATTCCACGTACTTACCGCATACTCTATGCTGCATCGTTTCATGATACAAGTTTAGATATTCAAGCTCAGTCCCACTAGTAGTCAGACTCTCAGTACTAGAACTTTCCAATCTTAGTTGGTGGTCCTCATTTTTCGAGGGCCCTTTATTAGTGGTATTGAGTATTTTCAATTTCAGACTGTAGAGAGTTAGTTGGGGTCTTGTCCCATCAACTCGACAGTAGTAGAGGCTTTTCAGACATAACATGTATTCAGTTTCAGCCTCATGTTATGTATTCAGATGTTATGATATCTTTAGACTTCCGCTTATTATATATGTTAGACTTCCATTTGATTATGTTGATTTTAGATATCATGTTCATGATTTGGAGCCTCTCAGGGTTCTTTGTCTCGTGTCCCGATTCGGGCCTATGTTCAGATTGTGACAATACTTGTCGATAGTATGTTCAAATAGAGGTGCTCAGTTTACCTCCAATTTTAGAGATTGTTTCAGAAGGGACTTGGTACTCAGGTTAAACTTAGTACAATATTTAACCCGCAAATAGACGGTCAGGATGAACAGACCATTCATACCCTTGAGGACATATATAGAGCGTGTGCGATTGATTTAAAGGGTAGTTGGGATGATCATTTTACTCTCATTGAATTTGCATATAACAATAGTTACCATTCCAGCATTCAGATGGCTCCGTTTGAGGCTCTTTTTGGGTGGAGATTTAGATCGCCTATTGGTTGGTTTGAAGTCGGTGAAGCTACGTTGATAGGAATGGATTCAGTTCATGAGGCTATAGAGAAGGTTCAGCTTATAAGGGAAAGGTTGAAAATAGCTTAGAGTCATTAAAAGTCCTATGCGGATGTGAGGAGGAGAGAACTTGAGTTTGAAGTTGATGATTGGGTGTTTCTGAAGGTGTCTCCCATGAAGGGAGTGATGAGATCTGGAAGAAGGGGAAACTTAGTCCCCGCTATGTTGGCCCGTACCGGATTGTGAGATGTGTTGGCAAGGTGGCCTATGAGTTGGAGTTTCCCTTAGAATTGGTTTCAGTACATCCAGTTTTCCATGTGTCGCTTTTAAATAAGTGCATGGGTGATCCAACTTTGGTTGTCCCGGTGGAGAGCGTAAGTGTGAAGGATGTCTTAGCTATGAGGAGGTTCCGGTGAAAAAACTTGATCGTGAGGTTCGAAAGCTAAGAAACAAAGTAGCTTCAGTAAAGGTGTTGTGGAGGAATCAACATGTTGAGGGAGCTATGTGGGAAGCCGAAGCAGATATGATGGCTAAATATCAGCATCTATTCCCTTCCGACTCAGTTCCATCTTGAGGTATCAATTTTCTCTTTAGTACTCTATTTAGTTTCATGATCCGTTCCATGTGTTCCAGTTTCTTTCATGTCGATGCATGTATGTATGATTTATGAATTCAGTTCAGTCATGTATTCCAGTCCGGTGTCAGTTACTCCTTCAGTTATCAGCTTTAGATGTTTAGTATTTGAGATGTCAGTTCTATTCCCCTGATTTTCAGTATGTTCATTCACATTCGAGGATGAATGTTCCTTGTAATACCCCGAAAGCCCTAAGACAAGACCCGAGGGTTCAAATGGAGAAAATAAGAAATTCTGCACCAGGTCATAGGACGAGTCTTCCAGTGGCCCACGAAGTACTCCATAAGTCGTTAAATGACTCATGAAGTGAAGGGAAGAATGGAAGGAATTCATGGTCAAGGGTTGACCACTGGAGAAGCAACGACTCGTGTTAGGGAAACGAGTCATTAGATTGGTCGTGGTCGAGGTTGATATGGATGTTAAATTTTTAACAGTGCTCCCAACGACTGGGTCACCACGAGTCGTTAGGTACAACATGAGTTGTGGTGTCCCTCATGGTGACTAGCAGAATTAGGTTTTCCAGTGATGACAACGGGAGCGGGCAACGACTCGTGGTCAGTGGTAACAACTCGTCCAGTCCCTCGTCGGGACTAGCAGTGTGATTTTTTCTACGAATTTATTAAGGGCTTTTCCATAATTCCTAAGTTCCTATGTCCTAAACTACATTATTTTAAGATTAATTAGGAATGTTTTAAGAGGGTTTAACTCATTCTAAACTAATCCCTCTCCATGCATGGAAGACTAGAAGGTTTCTAAGGGTGATCAAGTCTAGAACTCATCAATTCTCCTCCAATTCCTTTGGGCATGCAAGAAGGTTGTGAAATAAGAAATACCTAGGTGTGTCAGGTTATGAATGGGAGTATTCCTTCACTCTCATGTCCAAATCATTTTCTAAATTCACGAAATTCTTACTTGATGAATCTATGGGGTTTCAACCCAATATGTGAAATTCTCTAAGTATCTATCATGGGTAAATTCTATTTAATATTGAATTAAGATTCATGGGCATGTTTTATAATATTTTCAATTACAATTTATGTTTTCAACGTCTTACAATTATAATGCCCAATTATGAAAGTTCATGAAAGATTGGGATTATGATCTATGTTTTCAAGTATGATGAGATGTATATGATGAAAGTATGATTTCAAATTACCCATTTTTATATCCATTATTTTGACTATCTAAAGTATGTATAAGTTTAGGCAAGCCCATATGATCAAGTATGTTCATGATTTACTTCAATTTCATGTTATTAGCTTACGACATGGTTTTAGAGTCTAGACTGCCACTTTTCAGCTTGTGGTATGGTTTGAGTCAAGGCTCCTCATGATATGTGTTCAGATTATGCATATATTATTATGATTCAGCTTCGTCGCAAGATGATGGTCCAGCTTCGTTGAAAAACGATGGAGAGCATATGCATGTTTTTGGGAGTAGTGTCTAGCACCGAGTAGGCTAAGGGTTCAGTCAACCCTGTGCCTTAGAACTATTTGCCAATGTAGGTATGTTCAGATTATTTGAGACCTCCCAAGTGAGCTTTCCCTGCCCCCAAGAAGCCTTCAGCTTGATATCAATATCATGGTAGTGCCCTTAGCCCTGACAAGGCTTTGGACGGCTCTGCCTACTTGAGTGTAATAGTCGGGACCACATAAGTTCTATCGTGGTAATTTCAGTTATATAATGAGTCTCCCATTGTTCCTCATGATTTCAGTTATGCATGTTCATCAGTCATGATATTATATTTTTAGCAGGTTTTACCCAATGTTCAGTTTTATTTATGATTATCAGTTTTAGCTTTGGGTCATTCGATTCAGTTATGTTTAAATCGTGCTTTCAGATAATAGCATGCAAGCCTTACTCTCAGAATCTTATCTTGAATATGTTTTATGATATGCATGATTTCAGTTTTACTTAGTAATTTTACTTCCCTTGCATACTCGGTACATTCCATGTACTAACCGCATACTCTATGATGTATTATTTCATGATACAGGTTCGGACATCCAGGTTAAGTCCCACCATTAGTTAGGATCCTCAGAGTTAGCATCTCTCAGTCTGTTGATTATTCTTCATCCTTCGAGGACCTTTTATCAGCTTGTATTTGGTATTTCCAGTTTTAGTTTTTAGGGAGTTAGTTGGGGTCTTGTCCCATCAACTCATCAGTATGTAGAGGCTTATCAGACATAGTATGTATTCAGCTTCAGAACTGTGTTATGTATTCAGATGTTCAAATGTTATTATATTCTCAGACTTTCACTATTTCATATGTTAGATTTCCGCATTTATTATGTTTGAGCTTTAGATGTCATATTCATGTCATGGGTCGACTTGGAGCCTCTCGGGGTTCTTTGTCCCATATCTCGATCTGGGTCTATGTTTGGGTTGTGACAAAATGAGTTCATGGTCATGCAGTTTTTCAAACAATTTCTCGTAGGAGACCGACGTATCACGAGCCCGGGTTGCAATAGAAGTCTCATGAAACTTAAGACCTAGTGTTTACAATAAATTTTAGTGTGATGAAAATAAAATTGTAATCACAAATAAAATATGAGGTAATAAATATTTTATTGATGAATATTTGTGAGTATAATTCTGTTCCTCCCTTGATTCTTCTCTATGAATGTCCTCCCTGATTTAGGGTTGTTAGCGTATTTGTTGAACATAGGATGATGGATCTCCTTGTGATATATTTGATCACCAAGAATGTCACACAATGTTTTGTTTTGAGAAATTAAAGACAATATTTGATGTCTTGATCTCAAGATTTTATTATGATATTCGAGATATTGATCTCTTTATGAATATCCCAGGATTTATGGGATATCTGAGATATTGATCTCTTTATGAATACCCAAGAATTTATGAGATATTTGAGATCCCTCTTCAAGGGAATATATGTCTCTTTTTATAGGTGTGAGCTACGGTTTAAGATAAAGTAGCCTCCAAGAAATCCTAACTAACCTTAGAGTTTGAAGATGGATAGGACTCGTCCTGTAGAGTTTTGGTTTCCAATAAAGATTATCTTGTAGAGTCCAGTTTTAAACATACTATACCGATAATTAACTTCTATAGATATGATATCTAACCAAATAAAAATATATAATAATATTCACTTTGTTAGCCAAAACGTCG
>JACEIK010012256.1:0-17963 GCA_018107945.1 Datura stramonium | reverse complement strand
CTATAGGAATTTCTAGGCTTGTAACGTAGGCTCAGGCTTGGGTATAGTACATATGAAATTAGTAGCTCAACCCTCCTTGGCACTACACACCTCTTGGCTCCACTTTTCACCTTTTTTTCCTATTTTCTCCCTTTTTTTCCTTTAACTGCTTCTTTTTTTTTCTTTTGTGACTATGGATGCGGTTTCTCTTTATTCAAACACTCATTGTTGTCACACATTATTTTTCTTTTCTTTTCTTGCTTTTTGACAACAATTTTTATTTTTCTTTTCATTATGCATACCGCACCCGTTCTTTTCCTTTTTCATTACCCAATTTTCTTTTCACTCGACTCTTCATAATCACCCCTATAATAGCCACCCTCAACTTAGGCGATTTGCCTGAGTTGAGGTTAACAATGTCCAAGGAGGGACCAGGGCCAAAACAGGTTCATTCATAATAAAATCAAGCAGGTGAATTGGTGTAAACAAAAAAAAGGTCAATTTAAGCTCAAACATTTGGATCAAGGGATTTTTATTCTCTTTTGGTAGGTCTTTTAAGGCTAAAGTGGACTCAAAATTCAAAAACAACCTATGATCCTTTCCTAGTTTCCTATCCTCTATCTCGTTACGACTGACCAGGCAAGTTCTAGATTGGCATACACAACCGAATTTAGCTATTAAACCTCACTCACACATAGCACAGGTCAACATCATCACTTCTACCAATCGCTAGTTCAGGTACAGCCATACAATGATAAACAAGTTCACAGTTTCAATGTCATGCAAAGATTCACAAAGGTCATACTTGTAAACTTTCACATACACATATACCAATTTTTCAGAGGGGATCAATTTATCAAACAAAAGTTATATTAAACAATTTCATCTCTTGACTGCTTTCAGTTTTCCTACTTTCTTTCAACTGACACAAAAAACATAAAATAAAATCCTAAACATGTCGGTTCTACTAGATATGGAACACCCGAGGGAAAAGATATCCGGCAAGAAAAACCCTCGGGTTATGTTTAGCAAAAAGAATGCACCCATCAAGAAAGCATGCATCATCCTCGACGCATATATATACAAAACAAAAATTAAGGAAATAGGGAACATACCTGTGCGACCTAGGTGTCAGCTACCTGGTTGGTGGAGGGTGTGGATACGCCTCGAATGTCATCTCCAATATTACTGGCTTGAACTGGTGCATTCTCAGATCCAACAAAGCTCATGCCCTCTCCATAAACTCTCGTTGCCTCAGTCTTGGCTCTCTATCGAGCCTCCTCTCTCAATTCGTGCAGCGCTCTCTCTATCTACTCCGCTCCCATATTTTCTGACGGAGCGAAGAAGCATAATCATCAACACTTGACTCATCATGAGGCCTCTTCCCCTTATCATGTGCCACCGGCTCCTCCGTGATAAAGTCAAAATTAGGTGGCAATTCTTCTTCAAGCTCGTCAACTATCACGGGAAGTACCGGTGGAGGTACTGCAGCTACCTGTCGTGCGGCTAAGTCCTGCACCACAGATAGTAGCGCTCCTAGCTCTGAGTACCATCTAGATAACTCCAGCTCCTGTAACTGTGCAATTCGCTCATCTATTCTCCTCTCAAAAGCATCCAGTCGGCCATGCACTGAACTGGACAGTGTCTCCAACTCCTTTGACACCCACAACTTTACCTGATCCATCAGAACTCTAACTTGTAGAGCCGTGTGTGCTTGTTGCTTCTCGGCCTTAGCTAGACGCCTAACCATATCAACTAAAAACTCCTATGAAACTGTAACTAGGCCGGCTTTGGTGGCTCGTGGAGGCGCAACTGGTGGTCTCGAGGCTGCTGCAGTAGATGAAAACTCAGGAACATCAGCAGGTGTGGTGGTATCCGCTGCATCTGTAGCCTCAGGCTGGCTACCTGTCTCTCTGCCCTCCATAGGCTCAGCTTCCAACTTAGCGAACTATGCTGCATTAGTATGTATCCTACTGCCAAATGCTTTTGCTAATATTGTCGCTTCCACGGATGCAGTTGCCTGAGTCCTCTCCCTCGATACCGGGTTTGTATCATCTTGAATCAAACCGATATCGGTAATCTTCTAGACCACTACTCTCTGGTACACTGATGGCAATACCGGTACCTTTGACTCCTAACAGAGTCTATCAATCAAACATGGAAATGGAACGGTAGTGTCGTCATTGATTGCCCTCTCTCGAATCTCCTCAGCAATGTATCGCGGGAAGTTGATGGCATACCCCTCAATTATTATTGCTACCAAAGCTGCTCTGTTAGGTGAAAGGATGGTGTCACTGCTAGTTGGTACCAGCCTGTGTCGCACCAATGACCACCAAAATTTCGCCTGAAAATTCAATGTTGCCTTCTTTATCTGCGACTCTATACCATGAAGCCATTTAACTAGCGGACCCATCGTAGCAATGATCCGAGACAGCCAAGTATACTGTTGGATGTGCTCCTGGCTATTCAAGTTCTTTGTTCTGACTTTCTTCAGCTCAGATAGCCTGTGATCAAATTCTGCCGTGTTCAACGGATCCTGATAATCTGGCCCATACAACATCCTGGAGATTGTCTGCTCAGAAATGTCCACTGGAGTCTCACGCACCAACACCTGATTTAATGCAGGCCTCTTCTTCCAATCCTGGCAATCTAATGCCAACCGCTGCAATATGGCTGCATACACTGGATAAAACTCTCGAACCAAACATGGACTGTATCTACCTGATGGCTCGGTCAACCACCCGAACTTGTATTTATCAAACACTACCTGTAGCTCTGGAAGATATTTAAGCCCTATAATGACCAGCCTCGGCTCCTCTTATATGCTCCTCTTTGGATTTCCTTTTTCATTGGGAGCAATATCTCGGTTGTATATAGCCCACATGCCATGAACACACCATCTCCATATATTTCTCCGTTGCTCATTTGATGTGTCCGAGGTCTCTGTAAGCTCATTATCAGAATTCCCTCTCTGATCATGTGATTCATCAACTCTCTCCGTGTTTTGTCCAGCTGTGGGAGCCCGGGGAACAAGTGCAACAGCAACCCTAGCATTCTCATTAGTGAGGCTGGGTGGATCTCTTGCAAGTGGAGTGGGAGTATCAACCAGGGCTATCGGGTTTGAAGTTTGCTAAGCCCTAGCCCTGGTTGACCTCCTCACTAGTTGCTCCTCTGATACTTCATATTCCTCCTCGTAGCCACTCGACTCTTCAGAGGGTGATGGATCATCACGCAGTCTACGGTATGAGGGTTGACTGCGCTCAGGTGCTTGCTTCTTTTTTGGACCCTTTTTTTGTGTACCTCTGGGAGCCATTGTACCTATGGAAATAATGTTAGTGTGCAAGATGAGATGAAACAAAAAACATTTTTGAGCTAGTGCCCAGTGGTCTTGAAAGGTGACTAAACGAGTCATTGCCACTGGCAACGACTCATGAGGTCGCTCGTCACCCCAAAATGGACTTTCTTCATGTTGGTCCAGTGTCCTTGACGACTGGTCCCAACGATCCGTTACCAAAGGCAACGAGTCATTAGGTACATTGCCTCATTTTTGTAAGTTTTCCACTCAAGACGAGCTACACAATGAGTCGTTTGGTGATCCAATGACTTGTGATGTAGCTCGTGCTCAAGAGTTTCAGTTCACACGGTCATCTTTATCTTCTTCCTAATTTTCAATTCCACAAACACAGAGCTTCACAATCTAAAATCAACCCAAGTGAAATACGATTGAAATCTTTATTTAAATCTTCCTAGGGTTTATTTTCATCAAGAGGTACAGATAAACACAATATTAATCGAAATACATTCAAGCTCATTCACAACATGGGTCCTCAACAATTCTTGTTTAACTGCAACAATATTCAAAATTTCATAGGGAAGATTACTCGCAATGTGCTTGATCAGAGATGGAGTGCAATTATTCGTGAGTGTGCTTGAGTGACTAGGCGTGCAATGGTGAAGGTGTTTTCTATGGGGTTTGTGTGTGTTTAAGTTTAATGGGGAGAGTTTGGAGAAAAAGAAATCGGGTTTTATGGGTCCTCAAAAAAGAAAAACTACCCCAATTCCAGTCTTGGGTCGGGTTGAATGTTTAATTAAATTTTAAAATGCCCAGGGTGACGAGTCATTAAGTGCTTAAACGACTTGTTTGAGCCTTTTCGTGTCGTGACTGGAGTTTATTAAACTTACCTGGGACCTACCACTCAAGTAACGACTCGTGGGGTAACCCAATGAGTCGTGTCCTGAGTCGTGCTCCTTGGGTTGGTGTGGCTTCAAGACGGGCCACTTAACGACTCGTTTGGTCTCCCAACGATTCGTTGAGTGAGCCGTTATCATCCTTTTCCTTTTCATTCAGACTTTGATCCAGTGTACATGACGGGGAACATGATGATTCGTTTCTTGAAGACACGACTCATTAAGTCGCCTGTCGCTCCCCTGTTTTCTGTAGTTCTCTTCATGAATTGATTAAACGAGTCATCAGGTCAGTCAATGACTCGTTCTATGACTTTTCTGCACTAGAACTGAAGTTCCAGTTTTTGGTTCCAACTTCAGATTTTCCATCTTATTCACCTGCACCCATCAACAAACGTGAACACTACTTATTTCTTACATTTACAACATGGGTTGCCTCCCAAGAAGCGCTTGATTTAAAGTTACGGCATGACGTGGGTGTTTTGGCTACTCAGACTTCACCAAAACACCTCCATGGGTTGCCTCCCATGCAGTGCCTGATTTAACATCGCGGCACGACGCAAGTCACTTGACTACTCATAATTTATCAAGTGACTCTTCTCCATCCTCCAATGCTAAAATTATGCTGAATTCCTTTGGCTGTTTCATGGTCTGGCTAATGTTGAATGTGACCTCTTCTTTGTTCAATCTGAATTTCAACTGGCCTGCCTCAACATCTACTAGGGCCCTACCTATTTCAAGGAATGGTCGCCCCAAAATGATGGGGACCTCAAAATCAACTTCGCAGTCCAGAATCACGTAGTCTGCTGGGAATATGAATTTATCCACTTTGACTAGTACATCAAACAAAATCCCCACTGGCTTTTTAACTGTTCTATCATCCATCAGTAGCTGCATAGTAGTTGGTGTGGGGGTTTCCAAGCCTAACTTTTTAAATACTGCTAGCTGCATCAGATTTATGATAGCTCCCAAGTCACAAAGAGCCCTTGCAAACTCAACCTCCCCAATGGTGTAAGGTATAGTAAACGCACCTGGGTCTTCCTTCTTCTGAGCTAGAACCCTGGTAGTGGTGGCACCACAATGGTGCAGATTATAGGCAGGTTTCAAAGTTACAGTCCTTTTTCTGGAATGAGGTCCTTCATGAATTTGGCATATCCGGGAATTTTCTCAAGTGCCTCTACTAATGGGATGTTTACCGACAACTGCTTAAGCATAGAGATAAACTTTTGATACTTCCCATCCTCAGCTTTCTTCTTCAAGCGCTGTGGATAAGGAGGGGGAGGTCTAGGGATTGCTGTCGGTTTTTGTTGTGCCTCCTCCTCCCATGGACATCTCCTTGCTCCTTTGCACTACTTGGAGAAGTTTGCACCTCTGAATTCCCAACCAAAGTTGGGTTTTCAAAGTCCTCTACACCATCTTCATTCGTCATGACGGGCTTGTCTAACTCTTTCACTACAACTGGCCTCGGGGGATCAACTGTGGCCTTCCCGCTCCTCGTAGTGATCGCCATGCAGTGACTATTATTTTTTGGATTTTGCACAGTGTTTCTGGGAAGTGTGCCTTTCTGCCTCTGATTCATTTCAACAGAAATCTGACTCATCTGCTACTCAATCTGCCAGATCGCCACGACATGAGACTCCACTTTTTAATTTAAACTGGAAATATCAACCCGAAGCTCCTTAAAGTGGCTATATGTTGTCTCCATATTCTTGAGTACTTTGGAGAGCATTTCCTCAACCCTTGAACCACTGGACTCTGGCTCACGGTTTCTAGGTGGAACGTACAAACCGCCTCTATTATTTTTGAACTCCTCGCGCTTCTTCTAGTCCCCATTATCTCAGTATTGGCCCCGGTTGTAATTATTATCTTTGTAGAAGTTCCGACCTTGGTTCCCTTGACCTTGACGCCAAGAGTCTTGGTTAGACCCTTGGGTGTTGGTCCGGAAACCCGCTCTCTGATCATTCAAATAATTGACTTCTTCTTCAGACTTAGACTAGCAACCATCATTTCTCGGGGCCTTGCCCTGAGAACCTACAACATTTACCTTTTCTGCTCCGACTCCCATCAAGTGCTTAGCAAGAAACTCCATGGTGGTCTTTATCTCTGCGATATCTTGATCATGCTCTTCATCTTTTCTCCTTTGTTCAGCAGACATACCAACCGCATAAGAACCAGCCGAAACCTCCGACTCTCTAGTGTGCCAAGCTCGGTTGGTTTTGGTGATCTTGTCTAGCAGCTCTGCAGCTTCTGCATAAGTGTGACTTATAAAAGTTCCTTCGGAGACAGTATCAGCCACTGCCTTGGTATTGGAATTCAGAGACCTACAAAAGACCTCCAATAATGTATCATCCGGAATTTTGTGATTTGGCAGCCTTTTAAGCTTTTTGTTGAAACGCAGCTAGGTCTCGTGGAGTGCCTCAGAATTTAGCTGTCTGAAGTTATATATCTCATCCTTCAACTGCAATGCTTTGGATGGTGGGAAGAACCTTTCGAGAAAATCTCTCTTAAGCTCTCCCCAAGTAGTAATGGAATCATTCGGCAACTCAGCCAGCCACATCGTTGCCTCACTCCCTAGAAAGAATGGAAATAACCTCAGTCTGATAGCGTCCTGGCTCACCCCCGGTTGCTTGTACGCCTTATATATTCCCACGAAATTTGTCAGGTGAGCGTGGGCATCATCAGATGCATGACCCAAAAATATTCCCTTCATGTTAAGTAGTTGGATCATCGCACTGGTAATGTAAAACTTCGCCCCAGCAGGAAAAGGAGGAGAGACTACAGCTCCAGTGGCACCGGCTTCATCTATATCTGCATCATCTTCCTCATCAAAATATCAGTGTCGCTGGTGTTCTAGACCTCTGGGCCATCTAGCTCGTTCAGATTCTGTAGCTAGACGCTGATCTTCAGCAACTCTGGCTAACTCACGATCTCTAGCCCGAGCTTGCTCTTCATCCAACATTCTTGTTGTGGCTTGGTCCACGGTTTCCTACTCTTAGATGTTGGCCATTCTTCTCAGGTTTCTTAACGTTAGCTCAAGATCGTGATCAATTGGAACCAGGGGATTTCCTTGGCTTCTAGTATCGGGCATGCACAAACCTAAGACCTGTTAAGAAACCAAAACAACAAAATAAAAATAAAAAAGAAATAAGAACCAATAGTAAAGAAAACACAATTAACAAAAGCCTTAGCCGTATTCCCCAGCAACGGCGCCAAAATTTGATGTCGTCCAAATTACACCTCGCAATTGAGATATAAGCGGTCGATTGTCAAATATAGAACCCAACAAAGGTTGAGGTCGATNGTTGAGGTCGATCACATAGGGAATATGGTAAGAACTTAAGTTAATACGAATAACTATTACTATTGAGTTACTTATTTCCGGCGGGGGGAAATATAGAATAATAAACAAAAGTAAAATTACTGAATGCTAAAATCAAACTCGGTTTGTATTCAATTAACGACTTGACTAGGATTGTGTTCCCCAGGATTTCATAGCCACAAGGCATATACACTAGTGATCTATTCCGGTGTTTAACATACAATATTGGTAAGTTAGGTTCACCTAAATGGTTGGTCCCCTATCTAGATGATAATCACCACGCAACTTGGTTCGTATACATGTGTACTTTAGTTGACCCTTACCCTTAATATCGGATTAGCTATCCCCGAAAAAGTTCAAGCTATTAGATGAGGGTTGATAGCCTTAAATCTCCGTTGTTAATCCCTTTTCCCACTCCTTACCTCCTTGGTCTAGTAAGTAAGAATAAATAAAGTCCTAACATTTGCAACCGTCAAGAATCAATCAAAACAAAGGGAAAAACAATACATGCATAAAACCTCGTTCAAGAATCACTAAGTGTTTTTACCTATGTGTGTTAATTCATCTTGGTTCCCACAAACCTAGTTATGGGTTTAGCTACTCATGCTTGTAATAAATCATAATTGCAACTTACAAATTATCGTAGAAGAAAAACCACGTAGATTGAATAAAAACTCCACAATAGATGAATAAACTCCAATGTTGGCTTTGTTTCTTGAATCAAGAACAATTGATCAATACCAAAATTCTAGTTGAAAACTAAATAAATCAGCACTTTCAATTACATTATAACTGTTAGAAAAATTAGTCTCTCAAAAATAAAACTAAATTGTGTATTTATAGTTCCAAGAAATTCTTTTCCTAAGTAAAATTGGAAATCAGGTCGGCAGTGGCAACGGGCTTGGTGAAGATTCGTTTGGCCTTCTAACGAGTCGTTCCTTGCTTAAAACAGTCATCCTCAGCGATGTACCCAGTTGTGGCAACGGGTCACCTAACGACTCGTCGTGCCTGAGCACGAGTCGTTAGGTCTCTCATGGTTTCATTCCTCCAAAAGTCCAGTGCACCTTACGGTTGGTCCTAGTGATCTGCCAACGAGTCGTTCCTTCATGTGATGACTCATGATGTTTGTCGTCAACTACACTGGTCACTTTGTTAATATTTCCTTTCTCAGCCTTCACGGTTGACCTCACGACTCGTTACCATGTGTAACGAGTCGTTTCCACAACTCGTCAGGTACACTGTCCTGTATCATCCAAATCCATCTTTTGCCCACACCTTAAGCAATGAGTCGTGCCTCTTGCCAACCACTTGTGAAGTGCTTGGCAATCACCTTTTCAGTTGTTTTCAGCATTAATTCAACCAGTTAACTCCCGAACCTGTTTTCCTGCAACATTAAGCACAAAACACATCATACCTATATAAACATATCCGGAATGTGCATAATTTCCTGATTTTTAGCGTCTAAAGTGTCGTAAAATCACGGCACATCAGCTGCCAAGGTGTAGGAGCAGTTTTGACGTTGTCCGCCACTTGTGCTAGATGATGCACCCTACTGAAATAGGTGATTCGCATGAGCTACTTAAGAGATGGTTGAGGCTCTACTCTCATTCCCGCTTAGCTGATGCGCAACCTCGGTGCTTATGACCCAACTTGCCGCACCAAAAACAAGCATCTGAGTCGTCCATGCGTCCTCCCAAATGGTGTTTCCCGCAGCTCTTACAAGCTGGATAGGTAATCTCCCTTACCTTGAGTTTGTATGGAACACTGGCTGTCGAAGGTGCTGGGGTTGATGATCTCTGTTTGGAGCATGAGTGGTGTCCACTACTCGGCCTCTGAGGAGAAAACTCTGGATCTCCCTTCCTAGCCCTCTTGGCCTCTCTCTCTTTTTCCTTCACATTTTGAGCGAATATTACCAAATGTGGAAAGTCTATGTCCTTGAGCAACATGGAGGTCCTGCACTCTTTGATCAAGGAGTCTGACACTCCATTCACAAACTTACTCACATGAGCCATCTGGTCGGCTACTATCTCCGGTGCACACTTGGACAACCAGGTAAACTCCAATGCATACTCCTGGACAGTCATGCTGTTTTGACTCAAGTTGATGAACTCTGCCACCTTTTCCTCCCTCAACTCCCTAGGGAAAAACCTATCCAGGAATGTAGTCATAAACTCATCCCAACTTATAGGGGCTGCTTTAACTCCCCGACTATCTTTCTACTGACAAAACCATATGTGAGCGACTCCTTTCATCTGGTAGGAGGCTAAGTCTGCGCTCTCCATTCCCATCACCCCCATGATTTGGGTGATCTTCTGGATCTCCTCTAAGAACTCAAACAGGTCCTCGTCCACCTTTGACCCTAAGAATTCGGGTGGATTCATTCTAAGAAATTCTCTTACCCTAGCCGCCGCTACGTTCCCATTTTAGGGAACATGAGCCATTGCTTGCCGATTAATCTAGGCAGTCATGGCCTGCACCAAATGTGAAAGGCTTCCCTGAACTCGGCATGAGTAACATGGTTGTCCATCAGGTTCGCTGGGGCTAGCGGGTCTTACTGGCGCCCATTACCTTTTCTTCTTCCATTTGTTCGTCTGGGAGGCGTTATCTGCGAGCGCATAAAGCACGAGTGAGGAGAGGAACTGTTAGAGTTTCATACTCTACGCACGATAAGAATCATGAAGAAAATGGAACATTCCTAAAACATCTCGTAGTCTCTTTGTCATGAGTATGGAGCGCTTCATACCCATGAAAAAGACTCTACTTAATACGGCTTTCAGACACCCTAGGACACTCTAAACCTTTGCTCTGATACCAAGTTCATAATGACCCGGATATAGGCCCAGATCAAGAAACGGGACAAGAAATCCCGAGAGGCTCTAAGTCGACCCATGGCGTGATCATAGCATAACGTTAACAAGACAACAACTAATAGAATCATAACTGAGCGGAAGCTAACTAATATATAAAAAAATCTAATAAAACTCTAATACATAAACTGAATTGGTTTACACAAGTCTGAAAACCTCTACTACACTGATGAGTTGCTGGGAAAAGCCCACAGCTAACTCCTAAAATCTGAAAACTGAAACATGAAATGGAAAACATAAATCGCATCCTCGAGAGATGAGGACTCACCACAAGCAGATGAGATGGGAAGGGCATGAAATGATATAGCACATAAAGCATGCAGTCAGTACTTGAAATGTACTGAGTATGCAGGAAGCGTAACTAAACGAAACATGCAAGTATACAAGGGAAGTAAACTGAATTTTTACATCCCATAAATTTCCGTAGTACGATCATTGTGTGCGCATGTACATTGAGAATTCTAGTATATAAAACATCCGAGAGAAGGACCGAGAGGTGAACACTTGAGCGTGTCATCAAACGGATGGAGGCTGGGGCCTGGAGGATGGGGGTGTTGGGCGCCGCATCACACAGCCTACCCCAGCGCAAGCAGTGGCACGATGTGCCATGGACACGACGCAATAGGGATCGCACCGCATACCCCCTATCGGTAGCCTCACTATGTATATTTAATCCTTAGTTTTAAATTCATTTGGGAAATATTTCAAAATAGAGGGCTTGGTTATACGAAGGGAGTTTCTAAGTTTTCATCCAATTTTCTTAAAATTACACAGCCAAACTCCGTCTAAATACAGATTCGCCTTGGGTAACGAGTTTTAGGCCTACGGGAAGCATCTCTGCGGAGTTATTTCGTGAAAAATCGCTTGGTACACCGGAACCCCACCGAGTAAAGGATGTCAAAATTACTCCAAATTGAATCCTAAACGGCCACAGGCAACAGGTAAGCATCTCTCCCTTATGAACTCTTGAGAAATTGTGAGTTTTCGATCGAGTTAAATAAAGTTGAGTTATAGTTAAAATTGTTACTAAAAGATATTGTTATTTTCTGAATTTAGTATTGAAACTAGCCCTATTCTCTTAGTATAAGGACTGCAGTTGAGTAGAACTACTGGATATAGGTTGAAACTAATCAGTTAAAAGAGAATCATCATTCGAGGTATGTTAAGGCTTATTCCTTTGGCAATTTATTCTCATTGTATAATGATACGACCTATGTTTTTAAACGTAGAAAATGATCCTACATGTTGTAATTGGCTACTTCTAGTATATAAAGATCGTGTATGACGATACTAGATACTATTAGTATATTATGATTACATATGTTGTGGCTAGCTGCTAGAAATCATATTAAGAGTATATGGCGATATCCCTTGTCGGGAAAGAAGATGTTAAGTGTGACTCACGCTAGAAGTGTCATAGAAACTCCTCTACCCTTCTGTTCACTGTGTTAGTAGAATTGATGTTTTGTTATCATGCCTAGGCTTTAGAAGTCTGTGGATAATTGTTGGGCCTGCGTTATTAAGTTCAACAGCATAGGCGTAGCCGGGCGATATAACTATCAGTTTGGTACCTGTATAGTCAGTAAAGCTCGTCTAGAGGTCGTTGGTGTACCTTGACGCCTTCAGGGCCAGAATTATGTTAGTATGGTCTTACCCTAGCGTCAGTGACATTAGAGTTGCCTAGTGAGTTGGGGGTCAGTCTCCCACATAGTGGATACCGTCAGTGATAATTAGTTTTAGTCAACGCGGTGCTTACCGTACAAGTCACTCAGGGCACCACCCCAGTGGTTACCAGTTTGATAGAGTAGTAGATACCTGAAGGAGAAAGCCTTGTTAGTAGCTAGATACGGGGCCAACACCCTAACCTACTCTTATAAGATACTCAGGTACAGGTTTCTGGGAACAACTAAGTCCAGATAAACACACCTACGAGGTTAGGAATCGCCCAGAGAAGGCACATGAAATCTGATTAGACCAAGTTAGTGTCTAAGGGACTAGAACCACAGTATTACAGTATTACCTCCAGGCCAAGAATTATAATAAGCTGCCTATGGAAGGTTAGGGTTGACTGCTCAGGAGCATATCCAATTAGTATCACCCCTACAGTTGTTCTACGTAGAGGAAAAGTATTCTAGAGTAAGCTTGTTATGATCAGCTGCCACAAATAGAATTGAGACGATAGTGACGACATAGTAACCCTCGTTAGAGTTAACATTAGTTAGCTTGGTCTCTGCACACGATGTTTGGGTTGAGGGATGTTCTGTTACCTATAGAGGTATGCTCGCAGGAGTAATATGATATCCGCATACACTAGATTGAGGTCATGAGGGTCGTATTGAGACACACCAAATTGAGGTCGTGAGGGTCGTATTGAGATACACTAGATTGAAGCTGTGAGGGCCGTATTGAGACACACCAGATTGAGGCCATGAGAGCCATATTAAGATACACTAGATTGAGGCTGTGAGGGCCGTAAGGAGACACACAAGATTGAGGCCGTGAGGGCCATATTGAGATATACCATGACCCACAATCGAGCCAAGGCTCAAGGTCCAGTTATCAGAGCTTACATTATGATCCTCAGTTGAGCCAAGGCTCGGGGTCTAGATACCGTTACAGGAGCCCAGATGACTCAAATACAGTTATAGGAACCCAGATGGCTAAGATATAGTAACAGTTACTTGCAAAGTCTAAGGGGTACCAATAGGGGTATATAGACTAATTGGCACCAGTCGAGGCTTATGGGGGCCCAGGTAGGTTATTCTGTGTTGCTTGTACCTTCCTGGCTTATGGGGGCCAGGTTAGGTTCTTATTTGTATATTTATCTACCAGCTATAGCTTATGAATGAATAGTCATACAATTTCAACTCATATACGTGCAGTGTTTTACTAGATGCAGGTTATGGATAAGAAATCTTACAGGTTAACTTCTGGACCTTACTACTGTTTACCTTCAGTCTTTTATCAATTTTAATCAGCTTCGGTTAATTCCTTACATATTCGGTACATATTGTACTGACGCCTAACTATGGGGCGCTGTATACTTGCCTGCAGGTTTAGATAAACAAAGTTCAGGACCTCCATTAGCAGTTGTTCAGGGTCAGCATTTCGGACAGCTCCTTTCATCCGGAGTTGCCAGGCTGTAGAGATTACCGTCTTTTATTTGTATAACATTTGGGTAGGCCGGGGCCCTATCCCGACTAATATTTTTCAGTCTTAGAGGCTTTAAAACTATAGTCTTTAGTCAGGTGGATGTTGTTGGCTATGTGGAGCCCATGTATGTCTTATTTTACGAGCTGAACGTGTGGAGCCTAATGTAGCTGCCTATTTTCATTCTTGTTATAACTAGACAGTATGATGGTCTTGTCGGTCCTCATAGGATCCCCTGTATTGTATGTTGTTGGTTAGTTGGTTTCTTTTTATAAGTGGCTATGTGGCCTTGTCGGCCTGAGGCTATATTTACAGCCGATATATAGCTCGTCATTTATTTGAAATGAGTTACAGACGTGCACCAGAAGTGCACAGGCCCAGTCAGGTTGGTTCAGATCCCAGTGTGGTACTAGGTGCCAGTCCTGCCTCCCAAGGTGGGGCGTGACATGAATGCATCACTGAACATATAACTGAGCTAAAATACAATGACCCTGTCTGAAATATACATATGTATTGACTTGAAGCTTTTATTTGAAAACATTTACTGAAGTATAATTAAACTGATACATAAGGGTCACGTACATGTACTGAGAACTGAAGCTGTAACTGATTTCATACACTATACTGACTATCTGCTGATAATTGAGACTGAATTCTACTAAGACTGATTTAATCTATAGTCTGAAACTATATGGAGCTGAGCTGAACTGATATCGTAAACTAAGGGAGACATTCTCTGCTATGGAGAGTCCCTGACCGACTAAGGGAAACATTCTCTACTATGGAGAGTCCCTAACCGACTAAGAAAAACATTCTCTGCTATGGAGAGTCCCTGACTGATAAGGGAAACATTCTCTACTATGGAGAGTCCCTGGCTGACTAAGGGAGATATTCTCGGCTATGGAGAGTCCTTGATTGACTAAGGGAAACATTCTCTGCTACGGAGAGTCCTTGACTGACTAAGGGAAATATTCTTTGCTATGGAGAGTCCTTGACTGAATAAGGGAAATATTCTCGGCTATGGAGAGCCCTGATTATACTAGAACATGGAGGTCACTAGTCTGACGTCATTCGTCTTGTCTAAGTTACTCCAGTTAATCGGAGACATGAGCATTCAACTAACTACATCATACTTAATTCATTTAGAGTTAATTAAGGCTACTTTCTACTAACAACAAGCCTAAAAGTCTGAAGGATCATTCTTATGCTTTATCATCATAGTCCTGGATCATCATTTAACTCATACATTCTACATTCATGAGACATCGATATGATCAGATCATACTTTAAACATATCCACTGTATTTAAATCCCGAGTTCATAGCATATGAAGTATATCTTAGATTCACGTAAGATCTGTAGGACTAAGTCATACTTTAACATATACCTGAATCATAGTGAAGGCATATACATGTTTCAAATCCACCCAAGCCCATAAGTTCTAATCATACCTAAACACATCTATTCAATCATATATTTTAGATTTACGAAAACCCATATGATCGGCTCATGCTTTAAACATATATAATGAGTTCATGGTAAGAGCATGTGAATATTTAATGAACCCCATTTCAAAATTTATGTTAAATCATGGTGAAAGTTCTAAAATCATGCTTTTCACATATCATGTAGATATTTTGAGAAGGTGTAAGTAACTTCATAAGCATACACGACTATTAACCATAACGGGTCTTAGAATTCGGGGAGAACATATGAGGATTCATGCATAAAGTGGACCCTAGAACATGCTTTTCTAAAATCAAAGGATTTGGCTTTTTATTATAAAAATTTGGGGCACAAGGATAAAATGATGTCCTTGTTAAAAACCCACAATCCCCCACTTGAACTTGAACCTTGAAGCCCTTGAAGAAGCCCTGGGTGATCCTTGAGTTTTGAGATAGGGGAGGAAGAAGAGGTTGAGAGGGTATTTTGATGGAATGAGGAGTAAGTCTATAAGGAACCCTTAAAACGTCTCATCTTATACTCAAAACGGCGTAGTTTAGGAGTTAGAAGCATAGGATTTTACGAAAACACCCTTAAAAATTTGCAGGAAAAATTCATCTGCCGGTCCCCACGAGGCACTCCAAGAGTCATGGGGTTGACAATGACTCATGGTGCCAAGTCATGGAGTGCACTGAAAGATTCTCAAAAATTCCTCGAATCTGCCGACGATTGACTTCACGAGTCGTTAGTAGTCTCAATGACTTGTGGCTCCTCCTGTTACCACTGAAACCAACAATCCTACTCTTCCTTCCCACGACTTTCATGATGAGTCATTACTTGATATGATGATCCATCCTCTCCTCTCATTGTCACCAATTCTGGCATCCTTCTGACGACCGACATAACAGGTCGTTGCCTGCCTAACAACTCGTCGGGTCATCCGTTGTCACTGAACCTCACTTGCATCTCTTGATTTCTTTCCACGAGTCTGACCACGACTCATTGGGTCACCTGACGAGTCGTACCACGACTTGTTGGGTCACCTAACGAGTCGTACCATGACTCATTATGAGGTGAAATTTCCATTTTCCTTTTGAATTCTTTCTTTAAGTCTGGGATCTGTTCTTGGAAACTTTTGGGGTGTTGCAACAGGCATCACAAGTTCTTTACTATTGCTAATGGAACCATTTCAGAGTGCTAGACATAACGAGAAATATAAAAAGAAGTTGGGGATAAAGCATGCTGGAGAAAATGTTAATGGCAAGATCTAATATTTTGTAGCAGATAACTCAAGTGGAAGTGGTAGATAACAAAGAACAACAAATCACTCTGAAGATTAAGTTGATGGATATAAAGTGGGAGTTGATGACAACTCTAGTTTATGCAAAAATGTGATGCACAATAGAGATTAGATCTATGGGAAAATATTTACATGCTGGCCAACAATATTTCAATACCTTAGATGGTAGGGGTTGATTTTAATGTAGTGCTAAATGGGGAGGAAAAGATAGGAGGTCTTCTTTTGTTACCTCATGACGTAGAGGATTTTTCTTTCTGCATAAATTCATGTGAGTTGGTGGAAATCAATTTTAAAGGAAACCCTTTTATCTGGTGGAATGGAAGAGCAGCAGAGGATTGTATATTTGAGAGGCTGGATAGAATGTTGGTTAAGCAGCATCTAATTGATAGATTTGGTGTTTTGGAAGTAGAACATTTAGCAAGAACTGAGTCAGATCATGCACCTTTGTTGTGCAGTTATGGTGAACAGGTACAGAAGGTGGCTAAATCTTTTAAATTTTGATATTTCGGACAGAACATGCAACATTTCTAGACACGGTAAGAAGTAACTTGGAGGGGGGAGATGCATGAGAAACCATTCATTAACTTTCAAACTCAAATTGAAGAAAATTAAAGGGGTTCTATACATATGGAGTAGAGAAGTGTATGGAGATACTTTCAAACAACTGATCATCAAAGAGGAGATAGTCAGACTAAAAGAAGGCCTTTTTGAAGAAGAACCAACTCAGACAAATAGAATCATCCTACAACAATGTCAAGCAGAATTGAAAAGATACTTACATTATGAGGAAGAATACTGGAGGTAGAAAGCAGGAATAGACTGGTCTGTTAAAGGAGATAGGAATACTAAATATTTTCACAATCTAGTTATAAGGAGGAGAAGAAGATTACAGATCAAGAAAATAAAAGATAGATATGGAAATTAGATTGAAGGGGAGGATCATATGGCAGATGAAGCAGTAGAATGGTATGTTAAGCAGTTTACACAAGAAGAAGAAGGAGAGTAAGTAATGATATTACATCTCATATCCCATGCTTGATAGAGCAAGACCAGAATGAAAGGTTGTGCTCAGTACTAACTTAGGAATAAGAGTTGCAGTCTTTAATTTAAATGGAGAGAGTGCTAGTAGGCCAGATGGGTTTACAGGATGCTTCTATCAATCATGTTGGGACATAGTGAGTGCAAATGTGTTCAACTTGGTATACAGTTTCTTCAGGGGTCAGACATTGCCAAAATCCATCACTCACACCAATTTAGTGTTACTGCCTAAGAAAGATCTTATTCAAAGTTACACAAACCTGAGACCAAATAAGTCTTAGTAACTTTATTAATAAGATAATTTAAAAGGTAGTACATGATAGAATTAAGCAGATTTTACCTCTAATAATCTCTTCCAATCAATTAGGATTTGTGAAAGGGAGGAGTATTATGGAAAATGTGTTGCTTACTCAAGAAATAGTGACTTACATAAGGAAAAGGGGCAAGCCAGCTAATGTGGTAATCAAGTTAGACATGAAAAAGGAATGTGATAGAGTGTCTTGGCAATATCAAAGCAATGTTCTAAAAATGTTGGGATTTGCAGAGCAATTCATTGACATGATATGGAGGCTTATTGTCACGCCCCGCCTTGGGGGGTATGACTGGCACCTGGTGCCCTGCTAGGACCTGAACAGCTAGACTACTGAGCCTAAGCACATCTGGTGTCTGGCTGGCTCTAACT